>JAJMRT010000114.1:20719-48646 GCA_030558065.1 Geotrichum phurueaensis
TGATACTATTATTGAGGTAAGATAGTAAACGGTGTACAGCCTTTATAACCCTGATTTTTGACATTTGAGACCTTAACTACTGATTGTATGTACCAGACATTGTTCTAGAAACCACCACTTCTTTCCACAATGGTCGTGAATGAATCGAGATTGAACGAACTACGAAAAAGGCAAGAGACCTAAAAGAAAAAAAAAAAAAGTTGAAAAAAAAAAAGGGCCGCTGATCTAGCACGAAACTTGAAATTGGCAGGAACACATTAGTAAAAGGTACAAACAGGGGCTGGGCGGCACTGAAAAAAAATGAAAGAGAACCCCCCCCCAAAAAAAAAAAAAAAAAAAATAATAATAATAGTAATAATAAAAAAAGGAGAATGGATACCTATTCAAAGTTCTAAGAATAATAAGGAGAGCCTGGATATTCCGAAAATCCGAAAGCCAGATTTCATATCGAGGTGAGATTAGACGTTTCGAATCATTTGTAATGCGACATGACACTATCTCTTGGTGCAAATTCAAGTGAAAAATGTGGCGTTTTCATGCCAACTGGCCGTGCTGAAAGGTGACGTTTGGGCGTATTTTGACCATGGTGAGTGATAACCAGTAATCAGTTTACGAATGTTTAAAAATTGATATTCAGCAGTTGCCTAAAAGCGAGGCATGGAAACATTTGTAATAGATCCCAGAAAAGGAAGCGCAAGCCGTTCAAAGTCAGGAGCTCCAATATCAACAGAGATGTACATAGTACTTTAGCAGGAAAAAAAAAACAACAACAATCAAAACGTTAAGCTTTTGACCTTGAATCATGGTAAAAATCGTAAGGGAATCAAAGCCGTCATGGTAAAATCTTAAAGGGATCGAAGCCGTCAAAGAACTGTTTTGTTTAATTTCATTTTAGGCTTGAAACATTGGTCTTAAAGGGGAAGGCTTGTAGGTAGTCAGTCAAGAAAAAAAAAAGAGAGAAGGTCAAGAGTATGTAGCTTGACAGAATTGGGCCGAATTGGTAAAATTTGGCGTATGAATCATTTGTTAGTAATGAAATGAAAAGGTAAGATTCATCGACGGTAAAGACCATCCGATTGATTTCAAACTAAAGGAGTAGCTATAGCAACACCAGCAGTTTGGTTATTGATGATTGTTATGAATCAATAATTGTTTTATAAATTGTTTATTATTATTATTATTTTTTATTTTAATAATTTCTTTGTCAAAAAAGATTAAAGAAGTTTTTTTTTTTTTTTTTTTTTTGCAAATGTTGCATATGCCCAATTGGTAAAAATTACAAACAACGAAAAAGAAGGATTAACAATAAATTACCATATTATTATTTTTATAATTGTTTTTATTATTATTTTTATTATAATTACTATTTATGTTATTTTAAATTAATATTCATTACAGACATTCTCTACTGAATTTTAACTTGTGTTGACATTTAGTAAAGTTTACTAATTTATTTAATGCCCATACAACATATCAACAAGAAGCAAAAAAGTTTTACAATTTTTATAAAAACTTTGTTCTTTTCTCTGAATTTTTTTTTTTTCTTTCTCATTTACATCTCCTTTTTTAAACTCTTCTTCTCTTTCTTTTTTGCTTTTTGTTTTTGCTCAATTCGTCAAAGGAAACATTCTACATTACTGTTTTGTTTATTTCGTCTTTAATTTTTAATATATACAACCATGGTTAAGATTGCTGTATGTACCTATCCCTCCCGCCATCATTACAAATAATTGTCAACTTCATTGCTATTTTTAAACTGCCATATATCATTTACTAACCATCCACCATTCTCCAGGTCATTTACTACTCTACCTATGGCCATACCAAGTCCCTTGCTGAGAAGGAACTGGCTGGTCTTAAGTCCGTGGGCGTCGATGCTCAAATTTTCCAAATTCCTGAGACCCTACCCCAGGAGGTCTTGGACAAGATGCATGCTCCCGCTAAGCCTACCGACATTCCCATTATCACTACTGCCGACCTTACTCAGTTTGACGGCTTTCTGTTTGGTTTCTCTACAAGATTTGGCACCTACCCTGCTCAATTCAAGGCGTTTTGGGATGCTACTGGCGGTCAATGGGCCAGCGGTGCTCTCCACGGCAAGTACTTTGGTATCTTTGTCTCAACGGGCTCTCCCAATGGTGGCCAGGAGGTTTCCATTAGAAACTCTCTTTCCAACTTTGTTCACCATGGTCTCATCTACGTGCCTCTTGGTTACAAAAACTCTTTTGCCCAGATAACCAACCTCGATGAGGTCCACGGTGGTTCCCCCTGGGGTGCTGGTGCTTACGCTGGTGGTGATGGCTCGAGACAATTCTCTGATCTTGAGCTCGAAATTGGTTTCATCCAGGGTAAGACTTTTGCCGAGACCGTTGTCAAGGCCCATGGTGGTGCCAAGAATGGCGGTATTAATGCTGCCACTCTTACTGATTCTTCTGCCACTCCCGTTGAGAAGGAAGCTGTCTCTGAGAAGGCTGCTCCTGCCGTGGCCCCCGTTGCCGAGACTAAGGCCGCTGCCCCTAGAGCTGCGCAGCAGCAGGTCGACACTGCTCCCAAGAAGGAAAGGAGCAAGAAGTTATGCGGCGTTTGCACTATCATGTAATTCATTTAATGGTGGTTTCTCTGCTCTCATTTTTTTCACACAAACTTTGCTTTGGTAGTGTTGTTGTTGATGTTGCGACGTCCACATCCTTCTTGTTTATTTAATTCTCTGTTTAGTCCTTTCTTATTTTGTTCTATTTGTTTTATGTGTATGTATTCTTACCTAATCATAATTTTTTTTTACACGATTTTTCCAACCATTTCATCTTGCAAGTAATTTTACACATTATTATTGTAAATCACTTGATATAATATAGTCATATCTGTTTTATATATTTAAATCCTTTGTCGTGATAGCGGTTGCTACCGTTCGTCCCTGTCGTCATGCGCTCGAGGTGCAAACATAGTCAAAAAAAAAACTTTTCCCAAAAACAGAAAAAAAGTCACGCATTGCACGGCGCATACCCAACAGTCATTTAACCATCGAAATATACTATAAATCAAGACATTCCTTCCATCCAAATCGATATATAATATATGTGCAAATTGTTTTTAGACGTTCTCTTTCAGCAACGACAACAAAAAAAAAATAATGATAATTAAGATAAACTCTCTATCTCTATAATCTTTTTCTTCTTCCCTTTTATCTTATATATACCATGACCCGGGCTTGAAATCTCTTAGATTTTTTTTATTTTCATTTTTTGTGATTGTTTTTCATCATGTACATCTAACAATATCAGCAGTATTATCTTTAGCAGTGGTAATATTAGAATTTGTTGATTAATGTCTGCTGGATTGTGATAATAAGCAACGTATACCATTCATAAAATTTCAGCTTGGTATTATGGCTACAGCGCAGGTTATACCAAATGCTTTCTTTTTTATTCCGCCGTTGGTACTTGGAGACCGCTGGTTTCACCTACCAATCTACGATATATGACACTAAAAAAAAAAAAAAAGAAGCCCAAGTATTAATCGCAAGTAACCGACAAATAATGTTTGAGTCAAGCCTTGGTTCCGTGCGACTGTGTCCATACAATTGTTGTCACGGCAAACAAACAAAAAAAAAAAAGATTAACACACAGACTGCCAGGGCCTCACTCAAAGTCAAATCCAAATGAAAACGAGCCCGCTTCAGCAGTGTCGACCAGCTTGTGCCATTCGTCACTGCGCCCACCATTGTTGAGGTAATGCTCGTGACTGGTGCGTTTCTTTTCTAGGCGCGCGAGTTCTTGGAGCGCTGCCTCAATATCGTGCTGCTTCTTCTCCTGCTCTTCCAGAGTAAGGGGCTTAGTCGAAGTAGAGGTGCTATTATCGCCAGCCTTGCCCGACGCGTATGCATTAAGTTTATCGTAGAAAAGACTGTAGATCTTTGAGTACACTTCAGTATCATTGCACTCATCATCGTCGTCCTTGTCAAAATCCCGCAGCTCCAGCGATGATGCATCTGGCTGCTGCTGCTGCTGCTGCCGCTGAACTGCCAAAGCCCGTTTCACCTTGCCCACTTTAAACCCCGAGATTTGGTCGTACTTATTTTTAAGAAAGTCAAAAACAAGACCAAGTTTTACTGCGGGCACAAAGTTACCAGTCAATGCTAAACATTCGTCAAGATTTACAACCAAATGCCACCAACCAGAGGGCACGTACATCATTTGGCCGGGGCCACACACGCCATGGAGGAAATCGTCACGCTGGCGAGCCTCGTCGTAGTAGCCGCTGAGAAACCACTCGCCAATCGAGCATGGCGACGTCACCTCGCTCTCCTCGCCGTCTGTCGTCACACCTGGCGGTGGACCCTGGCTAGCTGGGATTCCTGTGGTATTAGCAGCATTATTACTACTACTGTTGCTGTTGCCACCAGTAGGCGGGAACATCACCCAGTACTTGTGCCCCGTGATCACCGAGTTCCACGCACACGTTGCATTCGGGTCTTTGTGAAAAGACGAACCACTCCGCTCGGGCCCAAGAATAAGCCAGCGATGGTCGGGGCGCACGTCGCCCAGGGCGGTGAAATAATCTTGCTTGTCGCCAATGACGTCTGGGATCGGCACGCGGTACTCCGTCTTGAGCCGGCCATTCATTGCGTCTGAACGGCAATCAAAAAGGTAAAGGGGCGCCTCATCCTGGTTTTTTTGCATATACTGGTTGTAAACTTTCAGCTTCCAGTCCATGTACTCCTGGCGGAAGATTACGTCACCAAAGCGATCCACAAGGTCGGGCACGGTCCAGCTGGCTGCCGGTTGCTCCAGGTCAAGCATAAATGGCTTATTGTGCCAGCCTTCCCCAGCAAACTTTTCTGCCGTCATGGTGGCCTCTGGGAACATAGGAATCAGGCCTTTGGTGGGCTCCTCTTCAAGCACGCGCTTAACAATACGGTTATAGTCTAATTGGGTGATTTGAAACGGCCTGTAGAGAAGATCTGAAAATAACATATCCTTGCAGGAAATAGCAATATCGGTCTCAACTGAATCATGGCCCCAAAAGGTGTTGCGCCAAGAACCGCACCATCGTTCTGGTTCTTTTTTATATTTGTGTACCATATGCTTCCAAAGCTCATCAGTCCAGCAAAATCCATAGAGACATTTGCACACATGGCCCAAAGCCAGCAGCGTTTTGGGGTCGGTGATCTCCTGGATTATGGTCATAAGGAGCTCGTCGGAAAGCTGGCCAAGCAGAGGGCCCAAAGTCTTTGTACGCTGGGCAGTGGCGCCTGCAAGCAGCGCGTTGCCGCTGGGCTTGATGCCTAAAGGGTGAGGCCGCACAATCGTCGTGGCGCTGGCGCGGAAAACGATCTTTGGCTTCTTCTGCACTGGCTCTTCTGCTGCTGGCGGTGGTGACGGTGATCGTGTGGTCGAAGGCATTGTATTCTAAGTGTTTTTTTTTCTTTCTATTTGCCGATCCCAGGTTAGCCCCGACTGCTATGCTCCTCGCTGGTTGTTGAAGATTATGATCTGATAATTTTTGAGAATGAAAAAAAAAAAATTGGGACGAATCGAAAAAAAAAAAAAAAAGATTAAAATAAAACTTTTTGAAATTTGAAAATTTCACAACTGAAAACAAAACAAAACAAAACAAAAAAATACAATTGAGCCTGGTGGTTCAAATGAACTTAAGGATGATTAGAAAAAGCAAATGACAAGAATGAGTATACAATTAATTATAAACTCAAGTGACTTTTTTAGTAAAATCTACTCTATAGAAGATATACATTTTTTTGTTCAATGACCAATTTGTTCTTGTTCGCTGAATTTCGCTTGGGTATAACCAAAAGGCGCCCACAACCCCATGACCCAAACTACTTTGTTTTTACTTGACATAATAAACTCTATATGATTATCTAACATTTTCATTTTTTTTTATTTTTTTTTATTTTTTTATTTTTTGCTCCGCCAGCGGCAGAAGCAAACAGGCCGACTTGGTGATCTCTCTTCACACTTTCTACCCAGCTCAAATAACCAGCATTCATAGAGAAAGCACCGCTTTTATTCTCCGCCCACCCACACCTCTTTTTCTCTTTCATTTTTTCTTACTAAATAAACAGATTCTCGTCATGTTAAGAACGCAATTTGGAAAGTCTTTGATCTACCGCACAGCGCCCCGTGCGTATTCGTCCTCTGCCGCTGGCGCGCAGGTATGTAAAACCCCCATATTTTCAGTCTCAAGTTGCCACCAAAAACCTGTGATTTATCTGGAAGCATGCTTTTTTTTTTTAAAAGCTCTTTTTGTGATTAGATTTCATGTTTAACTGACTTTTTATTTTATTTATCTTATTTTTTTTTTTTTACAATTAGAGCGCGGGTACAAAACCGACTTTGAAACTCTCAGATATCAGCATGCCTGTGGGCAAGGTTGCTGCACTAGCTTGCCTGACCTACTTTGGTCTACATGCGCTCTGGTATAAGCTTGAGATCAACGAGGTGCGAGCAAAACACGAAGGTAAGTGAGCGCGTGAGGGAGTGAGTAGTGATCTTTGGCCGGTATGAACTTGCGACTAGAGTTATGCTACTACTCAACTTGATCTTTTTTTTATTTCCATTTTTAATTGTTTTTTTTTTTTTTTTTTTTTCCCCTGGTTCTAACTGTCTTTCGCTTTGGTAGCCGAGATGGCTGATTTGAAACAACAGATCCAAGAGCTCAAACACACAAACTGGATTCGCCGGACCCAGGAGCTGATTGCAGAGCTACCAAGTACCGACCGCTCTCGTGAGTATTTAACAATCTACCTACTACTACAATAATCTTTATGATTTTTTTTTTTTTAACTAACTTTTTTTTATTTTATTTTGTAGAGCGACTTGAAGAGATTAAGGAAGAGATTGCCCGGGTCCAGACTGAGGCGCAGGGCTTACCCCAGGCCATTTCTGAATCGATAATGGCGCTGGAGCGCCATGTTGATGATTTGCTCACCGTTGGTAGTAATACTACTGCATCTTCTAATGGCACCCTTGGCACCGTCAGGTCTCTGCTATGGAAATAATAACAAAAAATTAAACTAAAAATTGTAAATATATAACTCGCTCATAAAATACAGTCTTTTTTTTTTTTTTTACCCCTCCAATATTTAGACATAACGACGTACCATTTCTATATTACTTGTACATAAATAAAAAACAACTAAACAAAAAAAAAAAAAACCAAACAAACTCCAATAAAAGACACGTTATTAAAACTCCTTATGATTCATTATTGCTGTTACCCCCGTCGGACTTGTTCAGCTTTCGTCGATAAAACCCCATGATCTTAGACCCCGTTCCGTTTTTGTTGCCGTTGCCCCCGGTATTAAGTTCCGCGCTGCTCTGCGAAGTGCTTCGCGCGTGGTAGACTTTTTGAAAGAGGCTTTGAGCATTCTCCGGCTTGACCCGGTCATATTTCTTCATGCGAATGAGGGTATTGTTGTAGTCGGTCATATCTTGAGACCGCAACAAGTCAACGCTCTGACGCAGCTCCAAGACTGTTGTTGTCAAACTCATGTCATTTTGATCTTGGGAAAGCTCATTGATAAACGCCTCAAGATACTTAACGTCCATATCAAAGTTCTCAACAGCTTGAACTGTCAGCGAGTCTGAGCCAATCAGAAAGTCAAGCAGAGATGAGCACAGATGATCAAATGCATCAAGGTAAAGAAAACTCCGAATTCTGTGTGGCAGATTCACAAGTGTAGAATTAATCATTGTTTTCAAAAATGTTACCATCTCAGTCAAGTATGTACTTGGCGTAGTGTTCTTTGTGGTTGTCCGCCAGTCGTAGTCAGCAATGTCCAGGAACTGGTCAACAACGGTATTGACAAGCTCAAAGATCCGCACTTCGGCTTGCTTGCGACAAGCCTGGAATCTCTCTGTCGCATTAAGTGACACGATAGTTTTGCGCGCCGATGACTCCTGGAGCACCTTTTCAACTTCCGACGCCATGCTTTCAAAGTATTCCATATTTATCAAAATCTGCACAATTTGCTCACGCGCCGTTGACTTCAAACGATCCAAGAACGCTTGGCAGACTGTCTTGCTCAGAATATCATCAACTGAATTTTTAATAAAGAACTCAACCTCGCCTTCGTCGTGCTCTAAATCATCCATAAATGATTCTAAAGCCTGTAAAAAATTTCTAACTTCTGCACAGCACAGAGGGTAGACCTGTGAGAAAGGCAAAACTCGCGGAAAGGGTTTATCTAGCTCATTCTCATCCACATTGTACCAGCTAATACTGGCAATCTTGGCGTAAAGGTCCTTGTTTTTAATCACCATGGGCATGTAATCATCCTCCTCAACGGTCTGCATGAAGTCCTTATTAAACTTCTTTTTCAGGTTTTCGTCATACTGCTTCATCAATGAGATCAGTAATCGTTGAAGTGGCGAAATGTCAAAATCAAAGTTTTGCATCGTCAAGATAAAAAGAATGAACATTGTTCTCAAGCTCCGCAGAATGTCAAGATTGGAAACCGCTTGAATAGTGTTGTTTAGAATCACGATGAGCTTTTGACATAAACTAGTCCAAAACTCGTCCACATCATCGGATAATCTCAGGCCCTTAATACGTCTAGAAATAATTTTGTCTATGATGCAGAAGCCTGCCACACTTTGGAACATGACCTCAACTTCAAAAAGCGGATTAGAATCGTCAGGTTTGATAGAAAGCTTACTGGGGATCAGATAATCGCGTTGCACTTTTAGCTCGTTTAGAAAATGCTCTCTAAAGTCGACCGTCAGGCCCAAACTGGCGTGTACCAGCGCCGACTCATACAGCGACGAAAGGTCTTCCTGAATGTGCTTGTTTTCCAGATAGTCAAAATCGGTATCCCTAAACGATAGCTCCACTGGCGAGTTGAATTTGTACTTAAGTAATTGTGGCTGGTCGGCCTGGATGGCGCGCCAGTCTTCACGTAACGATTCGATATGCTCAAAAGCCACCTGGCCGACCCTGCTACTAAATTTGCCCAGACTGGAAATCCATGCATCAAGGTCCACTAATGACTCTGTCCGCACAATTTTTGTCAGTGCCGGCACAGACTTGTTGATCATTTGTGCAAAGCCAAAGTTTTTGACGCCCTTGAGATGAATGTTCTGTAGCTCGTCAAGACTCTTGAGTGCTGCAAAGCGCCGCCGGTCCCTAATCAGCTCGTAAACTTTGTTGGTAATATCTAACACCTGTAGGCACGCGGTCACAGCCTCAATCGCATTTTCGACGTTTGTGCGGGCTGTCTTTGCTTCTAACAAGTGTTTTCTCTTTTCAATTAATCTTTTACCCGAAATCTGCATTTGCATATTAAGATTTAAAATCATAGCTTTGAGACCCTCAGCTTCGGCTGTAACTTGATCCAACTGCTGAACTGATGCTATGTATTCGTTCTGGTCGCCGTTGCAAAGCGCTTCGATCTCTTGGTCCTTCGTTCTCGTAATATTTTCAAGTCCACTTGTCAGCTCCTCCGCATGGTGCGACGCAAGAGCATCTTTAATGATGGGCGCAAGCTGGTCAAGATAGTCGTCTGCGGAACCCTTGGCAAAGGAATCATTCGTGTTGAGAGTGTCTGAGAGCAGCAATTGCTGCAAATGCGACATGATATCCTTTGTGATACCGTCTTCGATGTAGTCTTCTGCCACCGTCATTACTAAGTATTTAAAAGTAAAATTGTTGCACTAATAAATAAGATAAACACTTGAAACTGACCACAAAAACAACCCTGTTATAACAGCAGAACGGGTTGTATAATATGTCAAGTGAAAGTAGTGAAAAGGTCGAAAAAAGAATTCGCTCTTCGTGTTAGTTACTGTATTCGTCACTCTTTCAACTGTTGTAGGAAAGGTTTGATTTGTTTTTTATGTGAACATGAAAGATGTTGTGTTGGTCAATATCTATACCCCTAACCCACACATCATGAACCTGTGCACTGACTTGAGATTTATATATCTGACATGAAAAATAAATAACAAACTATTAAACTTATAAACAAAGCATATGACTGAGAAGCTTATGAATAGGGCTTTTGGATTTCAAGACGTGCAATTTATCAGTTGGGTAGTCACCAAAAAAAAAAAAAAAAGTCTTTTGTCATTGTAGATTAAAAACGGTTAAAAAAAAAAAAAACACAGGTACTTTTGTTCATATATCATGGATACACTTTATATAGCTATAACTAAAATTCAACCAAAGAAGGATTGCTTTTTACCATATCAATATCTTCCAAAATACCCTGAATATGCTTAGGCTGTTTGGTCGGCAGCAACGAGTACGACGAATCTTTGTTGTAAACAGTTTCGAATAACATTGTCTTTTTGTCGTCAAGGGATGGCAAAGTGCCCTTGACAAATTGATCTACCACCTGCTGAAGTTGATCCACCACTGACTTGGGATAGATGTGAGAAATCATAATGCCAATGACTTCTTGCGCAGAAGTCACATCGCCATGAAAGAGATATGCACGTACCATTGATTCATAGGTGGAAGGAATGGCAATTCCAACAGCCAGGATATGATTGAATAGACCCCGCGACTTCTCAGTGCTGATACTAGCCCAGCCGCGAATCAAAGTATTGGCCATTATGGCATCAAGTTCAATACCGTAAGAAACCATCTCCTTCAAAATGCCAGGAGTAGACTGCACCGCATCGTTAACCACATATGAATCAAGCATGGCACGGAAAATGTTGTTGTCGGGACGAACGCGCTTGTTGAAAACCAAACCATTGTAAAACTTTTGCGCACCATAGAGATCTTTCATGTAAACACCACGACCATATAAGAGTGAAGCATAGTGCTTACTGGTAATTGCATTATTGTCAGCAAGGATTTGAAGTAATACCTTGTCAGCGGAGACAATATCAATCGGCTCAATCGTCGTGTAAGCGTCAATCACTAGTTTGTAGGTGTGAGATGAGGGACTCAAATTCAGCTCGCGCAGCTTCTGATAAAACTCAAGAGCAGCCCGGCGGTTTTTCTTATCTTGTACATAAAACTGGAGCATAATGTTGAATGGTGCAACCTTGGGCGAGTAGTACGGGGACGACTCCATCTCCTTGAAGAGCGCTTTTGCAGTTACCTCATTACCGCATCGGGTGCAGGCATTGATAATAGTACCATAAGTAACATTGTTCTTGCGAACAGTGGTAGTGTCCATGTCTTTGAAGTAAAATATAGCCTCTTCAAGCCGCTGCGCCTTGGAAAGCTTGGAAAGGAGAACATTGTAAATAAACGTGTTCAACAAAACGTTGTTGGATCTCGCCTCGTTAAACAGTTTCAGAGCGTTCTCAACACCCTCTTCGTTATCAGGGGAGCTAGCAATAAGCTGTCCATATCCAGTGGCATCAGGAAACACACCAAGATCTAGTAAATGCTTGTAGGCAGAAAAAGCAACAAGATAGTCAAGACTAGCAGTACGAACAACGGTACGGTGAATCTTGACCCAAGATTCATAAAAGTAGGGATGCTCTTGAGGAAGCTTGACTTTGTTCAGTGCAATATTATAAACATCTCTTACCAGTTGAGGGAAATTAGAAGTAGCAGCAGCGTCGATAATAGAAATGTAGGCATCAGCACCGACGATATCACCTCTAACGGTTGCAGAATTAAGCTGCTCAAACGCGTTAATAAGAGTATTGGCGTTTTGAGATGCAATAATGATTTGGTTGGTGATTAAACGGTTTTCAGAGATAACAGGGAGATCTGTTTCGGGCTCCATAGAAACCCCCGATGCATGATAGGTTGAAATACAAAGATCTTTCCAGATGGTAGCGATTTCAGTTTCACCTAGAATATCAAGCGTGGAAGCAACGTTCTTTTGAAACTCCTCGCTAACAGCAGGCGCAATGTCTATCAAAATGTTGATGAGACCTCTAAAGTTTTCGCAAAGCTCTTCAAGCAAAGAAGTAGGGATAGACAAGCCCATTGAGGTTTGGCTTTCCTTAATCCACTTAACATGCACACTAACAATATCAGCAATCACAAAGGGTTTTGCAGACAACATAGCTTTCAAACTGCCATCAGTGCGACTACTCCAAAGCGTTTTCAAACACTCCATGAAGGCGTTATTGGTGTCTGATAAAGACTGAGATTTGAGAATATTGGATTGCAACAGACTCAGCGCCGAGGCAGGATTGAAATGTCCAGTTTCCTTCAAACCTCCAAGCAACTGATCGAGAGCATCAAAACCCTGGTTGCCTATGGACAGATCTCTGTTGGCCATATAATCAAAGTACCGTTTGGTCTGAATTTCAAATATCCGCAAAGCAAAGTCAGTATCACCAATATCAAGCAGGTAGCGAGACACGTTTACAATGGAAGTCAAGTCCCAAACACCATCTCTCAGCTGCGTCTCCTTGATTGCCTTATATAAAGACTCAGGGTCATTGGCCTTGACACACAGTGAGACAAAATCACTTCTAGTAACGTCAAACAACGAATTTTTGGCATCCTTTTTGGAAGCAGCAAAGTCAAATAGTTCCCGCGCCGTAGCAATATCACCAGAATCTGCAATTGCACTCATGGTGGAAATGAGGGTTGGTAGATTAACTGGCGCCAACTTAGCATCACCATCAACACGTTTGATCCATTTCACAGCAGAAAGATAATCACCCGTTCGCGAAAAGGAGTTCACAATCTCAGATACCACAGGAGCCAGGGCCGGTCCAGAAACGTTATTATCGAGAAGCTTGTTGAAGAATGTTAATGCATCTTCTGGTTTCCCACTGTCAAAGTAAGCCCCGATTAAAGACGCATACACATCAAACTCCTTCTTATTGATGAGACTGCCGGCCAGTGCCTTGTAGTGCTTAAAGGTCTCCACAAACGCCACGACGTCACCATACTTTCCGTATCCCTTCAGAAGAGACACGAAGATATCGGCATCAAGCTTACAATTGGTAAACTCCATTAACTTAATGATACGGTAAAGTAGCGAGTAATTTCCGACCGCATTACAAGCGTCAAGCACTTGTTGGTATACAACTGTGGAGTATCGCTGTGGTTTTACCAAGTTACTCGCCTCAAAGATGTCAATTGCCATTTTGTAGAATGCAACTGACGAATCACCGTCATGAATGGCCTGTTTCACAGAGCTCAGGATCTGATCACTGTGGCGTTTCGCCACCCGGAAGTAAGCCGTACTCAACTCCTTATGGGTTTCAACCCGTTTAGCGAAGAAAGTAAGACCGGTGATTACAGATGTATAAACCGACTTGCTCGGTTTGATATTTTTTGAGATAAGATCACTATAGACAGTGAGCACATTTGAAATGTTTTCAGGGTTATAATTGTCGTACTGGAGATTCCGAACGAGATATGCAATGAATGATTCGTAAATTTTGAGTGGCGGCGTAATGTTGCTGGATTTAAAGGCGTTGAAAGATGTAATTACTTCTGGTAAGGTCTTTGTATTGATAGCAGCAAGCAGATCATCCTCCAATTTCTGGTTGAGCTTAAGCTGAGCTTCTGTCAGGCCAGGGCTTGGCTGAAAAATTTCGGTGGAAGCTGATTTTTCCTCACATAGGTTAACTTGAGACTCTGTTGACTCTTCTAAATTAGAGCTTGATTTTAGATCTTTTTGGTCCATATCCAAAGAACTTTCTAGTTCTTCTTTTGCCACCACTTGCTGCACATGCTCAACCAATTCCGGCACGACCGTGTTAACCTCTACCGGGTCAGTAAATATGGGCTCAAGTGGAGTAGAATGCGATGGTGCTGAAACCTTTTCTGAACTTGACTCTTCAATAGTAAGCGGGGTAAGTTCAAGATCTATGGGATCGATATCCGGGTTAACCGGCCCAGTTACTGGCGAGGGTGGCGGTGTTTTCGGCAAATGAGAAGCGTTTTTCCCGCGCGTAACGCTAAATCGTCGGACCGACCTGTATGGTGTCGCAGGTACAATGTCATTGACTGAAGAAAACAAGTCCCTCCGTACCAAAGAATCTAAAGTTAAAGGATTCGAAATGTTAGCTTGGTTATGATGACTACTATTTTCATGAGAACCGGCTGAGTTCGTCGCTCTTTCCAGTATTGCTTCTCTTCGCTTGTCATCGTCTAGCGTGACAAGAGGCGAAAGGGTCGGAAAAAGTGACGAATTGCAAATCGCTGAGTAACTGTGAGTATGTGTGCTATTGCTTGAATAAGGGTAGTCTGATTCTGTAAATGCTGCATCGTTTTTAAGCACTAGTTGCGACTGCCGCCGAGCGAGCTGGTTCGTTGTGACGAAAAAGGTTGGTTGAGTAAAAGAGGATGAGTGTGTGGCAAACAAGGTCTTTGACAAGACGGCATGTCTTGAAAGATGTGCAAATGACTTAGGAATCATGTCTATGGTAAATCAAGAATAGTGTTAGTTTTATTTAACATAAAACTGGAAAACCTAGAGAACATACTTTATTTTTCAACAAACTAGAGATCAATATAAATCAAGTAGTAGTAGTAATTCGTAAAAGTCAGGTAAAATGAAGGCTCAAAATACCAATCAGTAATGTAAAAATTAAATATTAGAGTAAAAATTCATTTAAGCAAAATGATTCTAGAAAAAAAAAAAGGGACTCTATTGCTGTTTTATATGACTTCGAGTCGAGAAAGGCGAATGAGAAAGATGCAGAAAACCGGTTTTTGCATTTGCAAAGTTGAAATTTTTCTCGTCAAAAAAAAAAAATAATTAAATTTCTGAGTTAGAAAAAAACTTTTTTTCATGTTCAAGTTTTAATCCGGCACGCACCGAAAACTACTTGAGTGAAATAGTTAATTTTAAGTATGGGACAACCACTAAAACTATTGCAGCACAACTGCCTCTTCAAAGTCAATTTCAGAACCTGCACTTTCCCCGTATCTTTGCAGAGACGCTAAATGAAGATGAGAGTCTGACGAAGCATCAATGTAGTCATCGAAAATTTTAAATCCATAAATCAAAGTTTCCATTTTAAAATTTCTCCATGGTGAAATTAAAACACTTAATCATAATTTTACCAATAGCAATCTTCAGTGGGCTGAATCCGGAGAAGTACAACAAGAGTCGAAATAAAAAAGTTGTGATTGATTAACGGGAACTGCTACTTCAGCACCAAAGCCCGCAAAACGTCTACACAATAAAATTCAGAGATATGGTGTTTAAAATTTGAGTGGGTACTGTGAGATCATTTCTTCGTCTATTGCTACAGATGGCCATGTATTTATACCGAGAAACTCTGATAACCAATTGGTACCATGGCAGCAGCTTGAACGGATATTATGCTTCGAGACCTAGATTTTGAAACATAAAAATAAAAATAAAATAAAAAAAACGGGTCTAGACTTTGACAAGCCCAGAAAACAGAAAAAGGGACTATGATCTGTCAGGGACTGAACCATCTGAAAAAAAAATTGTTAGCTACATCTGCGACAATCTGATTTGCTTGTAATTATATTATTGCTGGTTGCAAAAATAAAAAGTCCATGTAAGTTACTGTAAAAGACAAATGATTGCGATTTTTTTTCTTTTTCTTTTCATTCAATATAAATTTTGGCTTTTGGACCGGGCTGACTCAAATTTTTTTTTTGAGCTAGAGGCCTGGAGAGCAATGTCTTTTCTAATATTTGGTTTATTTTACTTTACTTTGATAACGACATTTAGATATATATACGTCATAATGATTTACAAACTCCACTGCTCATAAACTATTGCAAAGACCTACTTGCAATTGTGCTGCGTGCAATTTCCCCTTGTCTATGATTTACAGAGTTTAGAAATTAAGTATTTCCGGTTATCACATTACTTCAGCATAGACTAAGTAATAGAACTTTTTTTTGGTTCATCAATGTCAAATTGGTCGACGCAAAAATTGCTTGGAAAAAAATAAATCTTTTTTTTTTTGTTGCAGAAAAATCCTCAAGGGTTCTAACAAAAGACTCTGTTTCGTTTTGCGCATCAACAAATGGCCCATACCCACAGATCAGAAGTTGAAAAACCACCCATACTGGCTTTACAGTGCAGATATTACAACAGTAGTTGCCCCCGAAAAAAAAAAAAACAATTTACAAAAGCTAACAGATGATCAAAGGAATTTTTATTGCGTCGTGTAATCGGATATACTATCTACCATTTTTCTTTTATTAGTTATTAAAATTATTAATTATACAAACATCTTGTTTGTTTTCAAGGCTCATAAAGTAATTGTCGTTTAGGTTAATTTCGCAAGGTTTTCAACAAAAAAAAAATTCAAAAGGGCGTGATGGTGCGCTCAGTATACTCGACCATGAACAAATAAAAAGTGGCCAGTAGGTAAGTAATCAGAATCACTACAAAGAATGAAATGAGCACCATGAAAAAATGCACTCTCGTCTTTTCAAAAAAGGTTTGGTGCTTCAACACCGGGGAAGAGGAGGGCGCTACAATAGCGGCATCAGTGAGAGGAGTCGGGAGAACAAATTGGGCAACTTCATTGACCTTTTCAGTAACTCCTGAATCGGTAGCAGTTGTATCCGTAGCACTAGAAGTACTACTAATATCAGAGTTGGCGTTTTCTTGATTTTTGACTCGTTGTCTCAGCCCTTCTAAAACAATTGGTGAATCATCCAAAAGACTGAACGGCACTTCCTCTTTCTGCTGAACGACTTCCTTTTCAACTTTCTTCTCTTCCTCCAAATGCTTTTCTTGAAACATCTGCTCTAATCTCTCGCTCAGTTTGGCAAGATGATCTTGAATCTCTTGGTTTGTAAGCTCCTTCTTCGCATCCACGGATTTTACCGGCTCTTTTTTTTCTGCTTTGGCCTCTTCGATAGGCTCTTCAGCAATTTTCTTCACAATCATCGGAATTGGACGAATAGGTCGCATCTTTACCTCAATCTCCTGCTGCGTGACACGTTCTTGTAACTCAACCAGCATCTTTTTGACACCCTCAAGCTCGGCAGATAAAGTTTTGATGTTGGTCTCTGCATACAAGTCTTCATCCATGGAATGAATTCGTCTAACGTACTTGGACGGATCCACTGAGAAAAAATTAGACCCTGCATCTTCGTACTCAGCAAGCTGCTGTTCTTTTAAAAAAGCATCAACTCGGTCACGATTGCTGAGACTGCTTTGTGTTCTGCTCTGAGAATAGTGGGAGGCGGTTTCACTCAATTCAGGCACAGAAGACTCTTCTGGCTCAAACAACGCGTTTTTGTTGTAAAGCATCAGCGAACCAGAGGAGTCTCGTCGGCGGAATCCAACTGGCGGAGATCTTCTACCATTGGGCGTAAGTGACTCTACTAAAGCTTGGTTTCTGACGTCCCGTAGCTGAGACACTACAGTTGGACTTTGGTAGTGCGGCATGTTTGAATCAATTGACATGCTTGGATTGAATTGCCTTCCATTAAGCCTACTGTACTGGCTAGGAGAAGGAGAGGGTGTGAAATTCCAGCTCCTCCGTCTTGCCGCATCTGACGCTGCCATACTCCTTAAATTTGCGGAACTTCTTCTTGACATACTAGGGATCATTGTGGCAGGCCGATTTGTCGGGTTGTAAGAAACTGATGGGATTGCGGTAGTCTTTTTGTATGGTATATCCGAACTTCCAAGATTTTGGGGATGATTGACAGGACTGTTGGCACCCTGTGATCTTGTCGATGTATCTAGTACCATTTTTGCTGTTGTTGCCAATGCTAGTTTTTCGGAAACAGATCGTCTTGAAGTTCTTCCGTTACGTTCTTGATAATTGGAAGAAATCCTGAGGAAATCGTAGGATTGTTGTCGTTGATTGTTGTAGTTGTCTGTGTCGCTGTTAAAAGCAGTTTCACGAGTAGATTTTTGGTGCTTGCGTTGGAGAAGAAGTTCGTCTGAGTCGGAAGCAGTGGATGCTCGCCCAAGATCAGGGCGAAAGTCGTTATACCTCACAGCTGTATTTGGCACTGCTAGGGAAGTCACTTTGTCGATATTATTCAAATTATTAGGGGGACTGGCACTTTTGTTGAACCTAAGGGACGTTGTCAGTGCGCAGAGATTGCTAGAACAGGTTTGAGGAGAGTGGGTTGTCAAACGGCTAGTGGATTTCGTTTGTGGAAGATGTGAAGATAGGCTAGTAGTGCTTCTTGGTGAAAGCTCTAGGTAGGGGAATGCAAGAATATCCTCAGCTTTTGCGTTTTGGAAATCAGATGGTGTTGGTGGATTAGCGAACGAAAAGGAGAAAGATGTTTTTCCAGGCGAATTGAAAGGTAAACAAACAGGGATTGATGGATTTATAGTTTTTTCCTGCAGCATATCCATGCTTCCCTTTTCTGGCATAGCCGTTGTAGAAGCGAAATTGTCACTTTTCGTAATCATAATTTCAGGTTGGAACGGAGACAATAACAACAAGTTCATGATGCTCTCCGCTTTATTCTGTTCTAGATCCATGAAATAATGACAGTTTGAAGTGGTTTTATTGTCAATTTCTTGCAAATATTTCTCTTGCTCAAGTTTATCCAAAAGCTGATCTATTTCGTTTTTGACTATATTGCTACTAGCTTGAGATTGATTGTGGAAGTAGTGGCCAGCTTGACTTGGAGGTGTAATGCATTCGTTAAACGAGAAAATAAAACTTTTCTGAGAATCTGTAATATTACTACAACTGCTGCTAGAGCGAGTGCTGGCATGACTTCCAGATGATGTGCTGTTTCGCGTGGCGACTTTGTCCATATCATCTGACAGCTTTATCCACTCTTCTTTAGTACTGTTGTGGTCTCTCGTGCGACACACAATGTGAGAATACATTCTACGGCCCATTGCTGATCTGAGAATGAGAGAAAAAAAAAAGAGGTAAACTCCTGTTAATGGTGAAAAAATGTAAACTTGTGAAGAAAAAGGGGAGAAGAGAAGGAGTAGAAAAGGCTTTTTATATATATACTACACCGATTCCCTTCCTCACGCGTTCTACGCCAGCAATTCAAAAAATTATAACAAAGCTTTTGTGGTGTTTCCGACAGTACTAATACTCTGTGAATTCCCAATACAAACAAATTATTATTAAAAGGTAGTCGATCTAAAGAAATATAAAACCAAACAGAAAAAGTAATGAAGAATAAAAGGGGTCATGATAATATCTACTCCTTGATGGCGTATTCTCTGCGGAACTTGTCATCAATGTTGACCAGGTAGTAAGTGCCACTAGGAATCTGCTCAAGGCTACCGGTAGGAGTGAAAGAGGACTTGAGATGAGCCTTTTCACGGAGCTCAATGGAAGCCTCGTACTCAGCAGGGGAGGCAGTGTAGCGGCCTTCAAGCTTCTGCTTCAGATTCAGCTTCTGAATAATCTCAGAAATATCCTCCTTGATAACCAGAGAGAAGAAAGAAGAAGCAAGACCGGAACCGTAAGAAAACAAACTGACTCTCTTGCCAACCAGAGCATCGGCATCAGCGAAAGAAAGGAGAGAGGCCAAAGAGGAGTACACAGAAGCAGTGTACATGTTACCAGTGTTGGTAGGACCAACAATACTGGGGGCAAGCTTTTCAGCAGCCTTAGCCTTGACAAGACCAAGGAAGGTCTTCTCAACAGTTCTGTCAGTCAGAGAAGCCTCGTAGTCAAGACCCTTGATCTCCTCGGGAACTTCATAGAGGGAAGAGTCGTTACGGTAATCATTGTAGTGAAGACGGGCAAAGCACTTGGAGACAAGCTTGCAAGTGGGGACGTGGAAAACAGAGTAGTCAAATCTATCCATGCCAGTCTTGTCGGAAAGACCCTTCTTCTCAGCCTTCTTGTTGTAGGCAGCGTAAGCCTGATCAAGAGCACGAGTGTAGCAGGTAAGAGAGAAGTGGCCATCGACAATAGGGTACTCACTGGTAAAGTCAGGCTTGTAAAAGTCGTAGGCGTGCTGGAAGTAACTGCCGTGGACAGAATCAAAGACGATGGGAGCATCGGGGCCAATCAGGAAGGCAACGGCGCCAGCACCACCGGTAGGACGAGCAGAACCCTTAGCGTAAATAGCAATATCAGCAGCAACAACAATGGCGTTTCTGCCGTCCCAGGAGGAAGACTCAATCCAGTTGATGGCGTTGAAAAGAGCGTTGGTACCACCGTAACAGGCGTTGACAGAGTCCAAACCCTCGATGTCGGTGTTGTCACCAAAGAGTTGCATCAAAACAGACTTAATAGACTTTGACTTGTCAAGTAAAGTTTCAGAACCAACATCGAGACGACCAATAGAGTTAGGATCAATGTTGTAGTCCTTGAGCAGGTTCTTGGTGACAGTCAGGGTAAGGGAGTAGATGTCTTCACGATCGTTGACGAAGGCCATGTTAGTTTGGCCAAGACCGATGGTGTACTTGCCAGCGGGGATGTTGTCGAACTTTTCAAGCTCGGCCTGGTTCACTGCCTATAGAAAAAGAGCGGTTAGATATATTGTTACTTGAAAATGAAAAGTAATAATACAGCAAATAGGCCATGTGACGAAACAAAAGGCTCTGGCTTTGATTTGTGATTTGGATCATTGCAAGTGGTAATGATGTTATTTTTGAGTGTGCATGAATACCATAAATTTATATGCGAGAGCCAATCATTGAATCTAAAGAAGGGGGAAAGGGACATACTTGGCCAGGGATGTAAATCTGGAAGGCCTTAATACCGATGTTCTGAGGACGTTGACAAGACATTATGAGTGGGATGCTTAGGGATTGGGAAGAATAATTAAAGGACTGGATGATTGATTAAACGAACGAGCGGAATTACTTTGATTTAAGTAGGAAGGAAAGGGAAAAAAAAAAGAAGAAAAGGAAAAGAAAAAAAAAAGGAGAAGGAAGGAGAGGAGAAAAGAGACCATTAGAAAAATGTTGAAAAAAAAAAAAAAGGTGAAATTTTTGTATGTCCATAGGTGGCCAAGTGTGGTTCAAAATGATATTATTGTGCATGAAATATGTGTGTCATGTTAAATGGGCGGCGGTGGGAAATTTTGTATAGGAGAACCCAAAGATTTCGAGTGGAAACTACTGCCCTTGGCTGCCGAAAAATTGACAACCTCTCCGTTTTGGTACCAATTGGACTACAGAAATTTTCAAAAAAAAAAAAAAAAAAAAAAACTATATCAATCTGATGTTAACATACTGGAAAATGGAAAACGTACGATATAGTACAAGAATCAAAAATTAATAATAGGATATTTAAGAAGAGAAAAAAGAACAAAGTCGCGAGGAAAGTGGCCTAGCAAGAGAGAAATAACGCCGTGATAATAGATATCTCGGTAGCTTGGTACCTATTTGTTTTCATTACTCTTGTTTAGATTCATAATTAATTGGCCAGCAAAGAAATCTTGCGTTTATAAATGAGACTTCATTACCCGTAAAAAACAAAAAACAAAAAAATTAAAAATAAATAAAAAGGTACGTTTCAGTATCTATTGTTTAAAACTTTGAAGCATTAAGACCTAAAGTCAATCATTCTTTCAAAAGTTGACAATATGATGGCCATTGTCTGACGTGAGATACCCTTACTCAGACATTTTTCTCTCGCCCATTAGACTCGCGTCGTAGATAACTATTTACAGCATCTCCCCATTCAACACTTTTCTTGTACTGGGCTAACGAATCTGGAAGGTTGTCAATCGCATCGCACAGATCAAGACAGTTCTCTTCTTCTCTAATCTCAGTAAATGGCGTCAAATACGTCCGGATTGTGAAAAGCAGCGACTTTGTTTTGGGTAGTCTGAGCAAGCATTGCCTCTCACATCTCAAAAACACGTCAGAAAAGTCGAGATCATCAGCATTTAAAGGAACAATGACTTCTTCTTCTGACGCATGATTCAAGCCAGGAGCGTACAGTTCATTGTGAGATTGTACTCCCCAATTAAGTCTGTAGACCCACTCGCCAATTTTAAGTCTCCGAAAAAACTTATCCATGGCCTTTTCAATAGTTTTTTGGTATAGCGGAACTGGTCCGTGAATGGCCTTCAGCGAGAGATTAATCTTTTCAGCAGGATCAAATCCTGAAGGAAAGGCGAACGACCCGCTTTTAAGATAGTATTGCTCCGTCTTCTCGTCAAAAATCATGATAAGGAAATCTTCCTCAATGGTGTGGGCTAGGGTTCTGATCAGTGTTTCAATTTCAGGATAAGCGCTTGGGTCCCTATAGATTTTCTCATTTCTAATTTTGTTGTGGATCAGCGAGCTATCCTTCTCGTCAACTGCAAAATATTGGGGGTATCGGCGCATCATGTAGTTGAGACATAGCTCATAAGTTTCAAATACGCTTTCTTTTGCCTCCGGTGTAGTTAGTACAGTGTGTTCGAGCTCGGTCTGCGTGATTTTCTTGCGTTTATCTGTGATATCTTTGTATGTGTTTTCGAGTAGCAGCCACTCGCTGTGATCGAGAGTCTTGATGCCCATGCTCATATGGTAGGGGCCACGCTTAAACGGCCGATAAGGCCGGGGCTTTTCGCTCTCCCAGTTAAACCCAGGCTCAATTGGGCCAATATCCTTGAGTATCTCGGGAACTGCGTACCGTGATCTACGCGCCGAAAGATACTTCCAAGCTGATATCAGCGACCAAACAACCAGGCCGGCACCTAGCAGTGCGCCTTTGTATTCGGAGATTATGGACATGATCTAATGGTGTTGTGAGATGAGTAGAGGATTTCAGTGAAATTGAAGTATGCACTAGTGATTTCAAGAAGAAAAAAAGGGAAAAGTACAGGAAGAAGACAGTGTTTAATAGGAGTCTTTTGTTTTTAAGCTTATCACCTATTTCAGCAGGTTTAACCTTCTTTTTTTATTTTATTATCTTTTACTCCATACATTTAATGTTGGCGAAGTAAATGGGGGATTTAGCCTAATAGTCCGGGTTTGGAAATTAATGTTAGTGGTTTAACAGCTTGTCCAAAAATTGGTTTTAGGTTTGATTCCCTTTTCTCGCGTTTATTTCTTATCTCTAGTTTCAGGAAGTACAACGTGCACAGAATAAAGCTGGCTGAGTTGCGCATATCACATGTCAGTTTTCATCCGAGACTGGCTCCAAGGTTTCATTGAAGCAGATACTTAGGGAGAATCAGTCGCCTCAGCGCAATAGATAAGCGGGAAGAAGGGACCACACCAGTGGCTGCCATAGTCACTTCAGGACAGCACTCTCCCAGACTGTGACGTTATTTTTTTTGGAATGTACGTCAAAATCACAGGCCGGGTCGGATTACCAATAAGAAACTATATAATATAGGGTGAATAGAGAATAATAATATTTCCATAAAAATCCTTTCTCTGCATACTGCGTGGGAAAGCCCCTACATATATACTTTTTAAACTACTCTGGTCGCCAACCTGATATACAGACTGAACCCATTTGGTAGGTTCCCTATTGGCCATTGTTCTGTCAGAATTGTCGCATTTTGTCATTTTTCGATAGGTGTGGTCAGCTCAATCGTTTTCAACCATCACCGTCGCGTCGATTCTATGGCTTCGGATTGAAACACCACCGAGACCTTTTTGGGGCAAGCATAGTAGCCTGGTAGCTCCCTGAGCAAAGTAGCTGCCATCAGTCTACTACATGTAGAACTGTAGAAAGCTTGACAACGGGGCGGTACGAAAGGGACGTTGAGCAACTCAGATCTCGTTCTAATATGAAGCACGGTACTGGGAAAATGAAGGAAGTTGGTAAACTGTATATTCCACATTGATCAGAATATAAAGCCAATTAAGCAAGTGTAACAACAGATTACAATACAATGTTGGCAAAAAACTGGTATCTTTCACTGATATTGTAGCCACTTTTAAGGTTTTGGTCATTTATGGTCCAACCAGTCAGATAGACAAAGATAGCTTATACTGAAAGCTCAAATACCTACAAGTTCTCAATTACTGCCGCTGAAAAAACAACAACAAAAAACAAACAAACAAAAAAAAGATAGTTGTAGGTAACTGTAACTGGCGGCTTTGTCTTTCCTACTCTAAAATTCAAATTGTTCATGCCAACCCGCAATGAAGCTTGAGTCATTCAGGCCTCTAACATTCGTGGCTGATGTACCTTGATAAGCCATCCATTCTTCATTTTTTTTTTTTTAAAAGACTTGAGAAAAACCACTATTAATACCAATTACTACTTAATATACAAAAAGCATTGGCATTCAAACGGCTCAAAGTATAGTATAGCGTGCAAAAATTAATTTCATGGTTGTTAATCAATAGAATTTCCAAGCTTTTACTATTTCGATAGATGACAAAAAATAATCAGTTCATCATTTCACACTTATTTATCTAAATTTAATCTAATAGGCTCAATAGTTTCTAATGTAATCGATAATAGCATCTCCCCACACTGTTGCTGTTTTGTAAACAGCAACCATCGGCGGAAGATTTTCAATAGCGCTGGCCAAATCCAAGCCGGTTTCGGCCTCACGTTTAAGCTGAGCAATAGGAGTCAAGTAGGTGCGAATAGTAAAGACAATTACCTTGGATTTGGGAAGTCTCATGAGACACTGTCTTTCGTTTCTTAAAAACACACCTGTCTCAAAATCAAGATTTTCGGCCTTAAGCACATCGGGCTTTTCCTTATTGTGGTAAGCGTGGTTGATGCCAACAGCATAACGGTGGGTGTGCGCTTGACAAGTCCAGTTAATCCGCATCACAAACTTGCCAATCTTCAGGCGCTGGAAAAACCTGTCCATTGATTTTTCAATCTTTTCCTTGTAGTATGGTACGGGTCCATGAATATCCTTTAGCGAGAGATTGGCTTTTTCACTGGGGTCAAGACCACTGGGGAAGACAAATGCGCCGCCGCGGAGAAAGTACTCATCATTTTTATCGGATTTTTTCATGATCAAGAAATCTTCTTCTAGGTGTCGTGACAGCGTTTTAATCAATAGCGTCATGTCTCCATTGTATTGAGCTGAACTTTTAAAAATACTTTCATTTCTAATGGCGTTGTAAATGTAGCCTGGTTCCTCTAATTTTTCGTAAAAGTACATTGGGTATCGTTGCATCATGTAATCAAGCGCAACATCGTAAAACTCACATACACCATCGTAACCAGCGGGCTGAGAAATGATTGTTTTCGTTGACTTGAAATCATCCTCAACAATTTCTTGTCGCTCATTTGTTGATTTCAAGTAGGTGTCTTCGACCAACAACCAATCATCTTCGGTAATGTTTTTGATGCCCATGGTCAGATGGTATGGGCCCTTTTTAAATGGACGGTACTCTCTAGGCTTCTCCTGCGTCCAGTCAAAGTCACTTGCGACAGGGTCAACCTTTATCTTCAAGTCCTCATCGCCGTAAAGCTCCCGGATCTTTGTTTTCTCCGACCGCAGGGCACTTGCTCGGCGCTGGTAATTTATGATCTGGTAGGCACACACTACCAACAGGCCAAGTCCTACCACAGTTTGGTAAATAGAAGTATTAGGGAGGATATCACTCGTCATCACTAACTGGTAATTTGAAACAAAGTTTTGATTTAAATATCGATAACGAAAAGAAAATGTGGGGGATATAAATAATAAAAAGCTTTTGGCAGAGGCTTAGTCCAATTATTTATCAAATATTCCAGTTATGTTATGCTTTATTTTGGTATTTAACTAATTTTTCAAAGTTCTCGTATAAACGGAATAATTGTCAATTGATTATCCAAAGGATATGAGGATAAACAATTGATAATTTGAAAGCATTTTTTTTTTCTAATTGTAAAAAGTTACTGCAAATAATATAGACCGAAAGTTAATTGGAAAGTTGATAGCAAACTGATAGCAAACTGATAGCGAACTGATATCAACACGGTTCACCGTGTAGTTGTGAATGACAATCTATCTCTTTTTTAGCCGCCATATGGGATTGAAAAAGTTCGCGCTCTTTTTTTACTGAGTTAAATACTAAACTATACAATGGAACAAAACAAAAATCAACCAATAGTTTTAAGAAAAAAACTATATTTTACCAAAATCGATCGAGAGAAACTTATCTAAATATTTGGTTAAGAGCAAGCACACGTAAAGATGACTCGACACTTTTTTAATCAACTAAGTAAATAAATAAATTAATAACGTAAGTGACATGTGAAATAAAAATACATGTGAAATGAACACTTTTCTTCATTTTCAAGATATGAATGACTGTAAAAATACAACAAACCAACTGATTACTTAAAAATAATTGCTATACTCTTCTCCAGAAGTATTAATCACTACCTGATACGTTCTTAAGTTATGTCCGAGCTTGCTGCATACTCCACAGCGCCTTTCCCTTAGTCGCGCCGACCTTCTTTGACCACCACTTCTCAACGATTCAACCGCTACCTGGGCATCAACATCTAGCTGAGGAACTTCTTGCCTTCCTTTTTCAATTGTCATTACCCCTCTTTTTATTAATCGGGTCTTTTTTGCCCTCCGGCGCCGACTGAGTATCTCGTTTGCTTTTCGAAAGTCTTGGATCTCTGCTTTTACTAGAGCATACTCATTCATAACTGCCATTGTTCTCTTAGAAATAGACTTCAATGCTTCTTGAATTGGCTCCGGGGAGCTACTATGATGTCTTCTGATTTGTCTTTCAATGTATTCAGATTAAAATTCAGCCTCAAGGACGGTCGTTGGGATCTTTGAACCCCAAGGAATAGAGGGGACGATCTCCTCAACCGGCGGTGGAGTCCGTAGCTGCATATCAAGCTTCGAAATTACCCTTTCTGGGTCGAAAGGAAAATTTCCAGCCCCTCTGAAAGCTGATTTGATGTTTCTTTCTGTCATGGTAGCTTGAAATGCAGCGTGAAAGGTGGGAAAGAACTCCGACTTCGAAACGTGGGTTATAGAGCATCTTATAAGACGCGCTATTTCTCGACCATATCCCTTTTTGAGCACACCAAAACACCCGAAATCAAGAGGCTGAAGCAGATGAAACAAATAAGGTGGCATACAAAGAATGATAATTTTGTTCTTATCGCAATACACCTCAAAGTCGGCCGAGTGGTGGCTTTCATGCCTAACGAGGATTAGAGGACAAAAAACACCTTTTGATCGCTTGGCTGTGTGTTGGTCAAAGTACTTTAGCCACTCAAAACCCGTCTCGTTATTAGTCCAACTAAATTGGGTCGTCGCAATGACCCAATCATTTAGGAGATTGCTCTCTCGGTACCAGTTGGTGAGGTGATATTGGCTCGCAGCCACAATGAACGATGGAATCGCCCAGCCTTCCGTATTAATTGCTTGAATAACCGTAATCCATTCGCGGCTCACAGGCTGTACTGATTTTGGTTTTTCACGCTTTTCTGACCCCGTAACGACCATTCCGCTTGTAATCATGCCCATTTGAAAACCAGTCCTGTCAAAGTTATAGATATCATCTGAATGAATCACGTACTTCGCGATTGTATTCTGTACAAGCATAAACCAATTATAAATAATAGTTGAATCTTTGCATTTAGCTTTTTGATAGTCATATTTATAAGCAAAACGCTTATCAAGCTCTTTGTATCGTTTGAAGAAGTTTTTAGCCCAATGCTTGCCAACGGGTGACACATCGCGGTCTGCAAGCAATTGTTTGACCATTTCTTCAACACCCCCAGTCACGGAGGAAAATCTCGCAAATTTAAGTCAAGAATATAATTAATAACTATCATTTTCTTTAGATTAGATAGTTTGCGTAATCTGGGGATAGTATTAGCTCGAGCTTGTACGCCGTTGTGTCGGCAGTAAAGAGTCGTGTAATTGACTTGATAGAGATTTGCGACGCGTCGGACACTTAATTTTGGGTCATTATTATAAGCTTGAATGGCTAGAAGGACTCTAGCTTCATTATTTGTTTGTGGTATCTTACGTAGTTGAAAATTAATTGATTAAATAGAAAAGTTGTTAATTGATTGAATAGAAAAGTTGTTAACTGATTTAATGGAAATGTTGTGAGATGAAGAAAAGTGTTCATTTCACTTGTATTTTCATCTCACATGTCACTTACGTTAAATAAATAAATAAATAAATAAATAAATAAATAAATAAATAAATAAATAAATAAATAAATAAATAAATAAATAAATAAATAAATAA
>JAJMRT010000115.1:0-33276 GCA_030558065.1 Geotrichum phurueaensis
AGGCGCTGTGGAGTATGCGGCAAGCTCGGACATAACGTAAGAACGTGTCAGGTAGTGATTAATACGTCTGGAGAAGAGTATAGCAACTAGTTTTAAGTAATCAGATGGTTTGTTGTATTTTTACAGTGATTTATATCTTGAAGGTGAAGAAAAGTGTTCATCTCACCCGTATGTTCATCTCACATGTGACTTACGTTATCATTATTGTCATTCTTTTTTTTTTTGCACATCTTGGAACCCCTTGCTCATCTATACATAAATACAAAGCAAATAAACATTTTCCCCGCGCTTATTTACAAGTTGGATTTCTACAGACACTTATTTTTTTTTTTTTAGCAATTTAATTTTATTTCTTACTTTTAAGGCTGGTTTTATATCTTTGGCTCATTTTTTTTTTCTTTAATACTTTTTTTTTCTTCGTCAAGTTAAATTTCGGGCAACAAGGCTACGTTAACCCTGGCGGTCATGAATGCACAATCTGGGTTGGCACGTCGTCACCAAACTCCATCGTAATGTTGCTGGGGTTGCCAAGCGGGGCCGCTTCCTGGAGCTTGCCCTCCTCGTCGTCAAAGTCATGGAGCTGCTGGGGCTGGGCGCCGGTGTGCAATTCCTCCTCAGCGACATAGTAGCGGCTGTTGACGAGCGCCGTCAGCTCCGAAAGGCGCTTGACCTTGGGCACCTGCAACCACGCGGGCACGTATGAGTCAAGTCTCTCAAGCTGTCTCGGCTCAACAAGCTCGAATGGACCGCTGTCGTCAAGCGGGATCTGGTCAAGCATAAGCGCCGACGGGTTCTCGTCGCTCTTGACCTTGAGCGCCACCATGTTGAGAATCTCGTTGCTGATGGGAGGCTCGTAGTCGGCAGTCAAGTACTGGCTAATCAGCCTCTGGATTTGAAGAGGTGTCAGGGTCCAGCAAATATCGTAGATAATATCAATGTCATCCAACGTAGACTTTTTCAGTTGCAGTAACTTAACAGACTCCGTGATATGCTCAAGACGAATGATACCCTCCGAAATATTGTTGGCCTTGCACCACTCTTCAATTCTGGTAATGTTGTAGTTGATTTGCAGACCACGCTTCCAAGAAGAAAAGGCTCTTCTCATCAGCAGATCGTTGAATGACTTGACGCCAATCAGTCTTAGCAACTCCATGATGGGCTGCTTGATGAACTCAGGGCTCAAGAAGTAACCAGTCATAGCCTTGTGCACCTTATTCAAGAGACTCAGCAAGTCATCCATAGTAGCAGTAGGACCATTGGTGTTGAACATCTTGGCCAAGAAACGCGAGTTTTCTTGTGTCATAAAACCAGGCAGCGACTGCGAAAGAATGACAGCAGGAATGATCATCTTGTCCAGTGTCTTCTTCAGTTCCTTCATCCAGGCATGGTAAATGTTAAATTCAAGGCTTTCAAGATCACGCTTGGCGAGATCAACAAGCTTGCTGTAGTCTTCAAACATCTTCTCGCCCATCTCTTCAAGCAAAAGCTCGTTCTCAACAATGTTGACCTGAGCAACACAGATAAATGACCAAATTTCGTGAACGTTGGAGATCCAGAAAGCACCAGGGTTAATGATTTCTTCACCAGAGTACTTCAACACAGTTTCTTGAATGGCCTGCATTACCTGGCCCAGGAAAGCTTCGGACTCCTTGACATAGCCCATTCTCCACATCTCAGATGTTAGTAAGCTGATAATATGGGCGGGGAAAAGAATCTCCTTGGGAGGAACATCGTCGCTGGTAGGAGGAACAGGAATTTTGAGGTTGGTAATGATGCCATGGACAACCTCTTGACTAATAGTCTTGTAGTCGTCAAGAAGAGTCTCAATCTCAAGATTGTATGCATTATATTCAGCATCAGAATCGCTGCCAATACTGTTCTGGGTCTTGTGCTCAGTAAAAATAACAGAAGCGGGTCTGGGAGCAAAGTTGGCAGGATCCTTGTTATTGCTGGTGTTGATAAGACTGCGTCTCTTGGTGTTACGCTTGTTCGCACTGAACTGCATAGTACCATTCTGGCCCCATTGCGGGAGACCAACGTTAGCGGAATCAATACCAGGGTAAGCAGGGGGACCCCTTGAGGCATGCTCAAGATCACGTCTAAGCTGCTCGACGGTGGCCAAAAGCTCGTGATTGGAGCTCTCAAATTCCTTCAGGCTCTTGTTAGCGGCCAGGAGAGTAGCCTTGTTCTCTGCAAGTTCAGCCTTAATCTCGTCACGCTCCTTAACCACAGCTTCATACTCAGCAAGGTTACTATCATGCTTCTGCTGCAAAAGATCCATAGCTGATTGCAAAGAAGAAATAGCATCCAGGTTAATCTTTTGAGAGTCAAGGGCCTTGGTTTCCAATGAATCAACCTGGGAGCTGGCCTCAGTATGCTTAGACTGCCAGAGGGCAACCTGGGCATTAAGAGCTTCAATGGTCTCCTTAAGTTTCTTGTTCTCAGAGCGGTGCGCAGTCATCGTCTGCGTCAGTTCAACAACCTTAGATTCCAAAGTGTACTGAACCTCTTTGTAATGATTGACAGAGCGGGCCTCCTCACGAAGAGTCGCCAAAGTACGCTTAGCAAGCTTGATACGCCAGAGACCCTGAAGAATAGTGACCTTCTTCTTGGTGTCTTGGTACTCCTTGCGGGCAGCGTAACCACGCCAGTGACGCTGGATAGTGGTTGCAGCAGCAGCCTCATTCTCTTCCAAAACCTTTCTTCGGTACAGGTAACCTCTGACGGCAGCCTGGGCCGCAATAACAGAGGCTCTGGTCTGTTGGTAAGAAAGACGCTGTTGGTAACCTCTCCAGCCCTTCTGAATGAGAATAGCAGCGTTAGATTGACGAAGGTTCAAAACATTTTGGCGGGCAATAAAAGCGCGAGAAAGTGCTTGTACGCCAATGATGCTACGGCGAATAAGTTGGTATTGTTTTCTGTAGTAAATCATGCGCAGGTTCTTCTGAATAACAATTGCAGATTCGTTCAAGCGGTCACTTCTAAGCTTTTCAAGGAGCGCAAGCATACCCGCACGGAAGAAAATCTTAGTCTTACCAAGCTGGTACTTGTCGCTAGATGGCAAGCTCTTTTGAAGAATGCGGTCGCAGAATTCCTTCGCCTCAGAAACCCACTGAGTAGATGGAATAAGTAAAAAGTAACGAGAAGCAAACTCCTCATACGTCCATCTGGTAGGGAAACCATCGCAAGAGATTCTAATAGTCTCGAGAACACCACAAGCACGCAGCTGAGAAAGAACCATGGGGCCGTCAAACAACCAAGCGGACTTGCTTTCATTGGGCTTGATACACCGAATGTAATGAACATTTGTGTTGTTGATGGTATTCATTAGATCAATAAGAGAGCTCTTGAAAATTCCACCAAGAGTGGGTTTTCTGTTGATTGTGATACGAGATTTAGTCGCAGGAGCAGCAGCTTTTTCGGTAGAAGCAGCCAGTTCCTGAGCATACTCAATAACAACCTTGAAGAAAGAGTTGGTTGACGCAGTGAGGACTTCCAAATGCTCATCAGGAACGGAATCACGGTTCTTTTCAATAAAACCCTCAGATTCATAAGTAACTTCCATGGCGTAGTGATTAACAATGAAGGCAGACTTGCCGAATCTGGGCTTTTTGAAGAACTTGGAATGCGCGGGTTGATCAAAGTTTTGATAGAGCTTGCCAATCCAGGACTCGTCGGAACCAGAGGGTAAACGAGACTCTTCATCAAGAAGAGAAAGAATACCTAGTTTGGCTTCAATCAGCGTGATACATGGCTGGTTATCAGAGAAATCAATAAAGTTCCACTCAATCTCTTCGTTAACGTACTCGTCCTGTTCAAGCTTGAAAACGTGCTGGTTGAACTCTTGCTGCAACTTTTCGTTTGCATAGTTGATACAAAACTGCTCAAATGAGTTCTTCTTAAAATGTTCAAAACCGTAGATATCAAGCACACCAATGAAAGTCTTGATATGCTGTTGGATCTCGGGAGAGCACAGCGAGTGGTTGATCGAGTAAACAAGCCAATCAAAGATCGAAGAATAAATAAACTTGGCAACGGAATCTCTAACAACCACTGATTGTTGATGGTTGAGGTTCGAAATAATCTTCTCACTTCTGGTTGTGATCTGCTTCTTGGTAGTCCACTTGGCAAATGATACAGGATCAAGTCCAAGCAGTTCACATGCCTTTACAAGCGAAGGCTCATCGGAGTTTAGAATAGCATTAGTTCTGGTGGCAGTGATCTGGACATTACCAAGATGCAGCAGAGCAGCAAGAATGCTGAAAATCTCAGTTTGAGTTTCTTCGCTAATGCCAATTGTCAGAAGCGCTTGCTTTGTAGCAGTAAACTCGGCAGAGTCATCCACATTCGTGATCTTGGGCTCGCCACCCTGGTTGATGTAATTGAAGTCAGCAACGTCTGTCAGGCCAAGTCTTTCCTTGTCCTCGTCAGAAGAGCCAGCCAGCAGCTGGTAAAAAATGTGATAGTTTCTCTCAGAGGGGGGCTGGAAAACAAGACGAGAACGCTCCAAAAGATAAGTTCTGATTTTAGCACCAATAATATCAACATCTTCGTTGAAAAGAATCTCGAGATATTTACCGAAACGAGATGAATTGTCGTTTCTAATGGTTTTAGCATTACCAAACGCCTCCATAATAGGGTTTGTAGCCAGAATCTGCTGCTCGGTCTTGTCCATGGCCTCAAGATTGTTGAACTTGGACTTCTTTCTAGGACGTTCAGGGTCCTCAACAGTTGCAAAGTATCTCATAATGTATTTAGCACTAACAGTTTTTCCGGCACCAGATTCACCTGACACAACAATCGTCTGGTTACTGTTGTCTCTAAGCATGCAACGGTAGGCATCTTCGGCAATGGCAAATAAATGGGGCTCAAGTTCGCCTCTAGTTTTGCCAGAGTATGCTTGAATAATGTCTGGGGTGTATAGGCTGTCTATCCGCTGAAAGGGGTTGGTAGCGATAAGAACAATACCAGAGTAGGTGTAGATGTTAAGTTGAGAGTATCTCATGCGGATGGCATGTAGCACTGCTGGCTCATTAAGATATGACAAACTGGTCAAATCCTCAGTGGCCTCGAGAATGGGAGGATTTCTGAGGGGAGGCAACGATTCGCTGTTTGCGTCGATATCGGCCTTGGTGGCTTGGATCGTGAGTTCCTAGAGTCATGTGTTAGAAAAAAAATAATCGAAGGGAGACAAAAAAAGCTATAAACATGATCTGATGACTTACGGTATCATTTTCGACAGTAAGAGTCAGGGTAATCTTGTCACCGTCAACAGTCTTTTTAGAAACGACGGCGCCAATCCAGCCTTCCTTGTCGTCCTTGACCCAGCAGCGGCTGTAGATGAAATTGTTAGATAGGCATTGATTTTAATATGGTGCGGTGTTTCGAGGCAACTAGTGTGAAATTAAGCGATTTCAAAGTGATACAAAAAAAAAAAAAAAAAAGATCAAGATAAGTTGCTTGATCCTCAAGTAGAAGAACAAAAAAAAAGAACAGGATTGAAGGTAAGAAAGAATTTAAGCAGTTACTTACGTTTCAGGCTCATAAGCAGAGACCATTGGGGCAGGTTAAAGACGGGCGGTTAAGAAGGTGTTAGGGGGAGTTGAAGGTGAGGGAGGAAGGAGGGATGATTTGCAAGGAAAAAAAAAAAAAAGAGTATGATAATAGACACGAGCTCAACTGCCACACTCTAAGATGAAAGCGATTGAGACTGGCTGAAGGTGAGAGAATTGAAATAATTGACACCTGTCAAATGGGGAGGGAGGGAGGAAGAGGAATGATGATGACAGTAATGAGTAGGAAGATAAATGTGTTGAGAAAAGAAGAAGATAGAAAAAAAAAAATGATAATAAAATAATAATAAAATATAATGTATAAAAAATAATAATAAAATAATAATAAAATAATGTATAAAAAATAATATTGTCAAAACGGAGATGATCAAAAGATGATGATTTGTGTCCCTTTGGAATTTTATGACCACAAGGGATCAAACCGTAAACAATAAAAAAAAAGATATTAGTATAAATTAGCGTGGATTAATATATATTGAAATATATTAAAGTATGTTAAACTAACTATATATACATAGTATTCAAGAATTCAAGTCTTTCTTTGACTTTGTGTGTGATTCCACGGACCTTTGCCTTTTTACGGTGCATTTTGTACACGCTGGAGAATTATTAAACTGAAAAACCAGGTAGGGTAATCTTTTTACAAAGTTTAAAACGTGACATGAAAAAATAAAATAAAATAAAATAAAAGAAAATAAAATAAAATAAAATAAAAAGACACCATTATAACCTAAAGCAATGTTGCCGTGCTTAAGGCCATCGAGGAATCAACAGCAAAATCCCCTAAAGTGAATAAATTATAAAACAAACCTATAAATGTGACTTAAGCCTTTAGTTTTATGTGTTTTAACTTATAGCTTATGTTTACAAGCTTAAACCACCCACCCATCAGCACTTGCAGTCTCTCTCACTGCCACCACTTAATAAGTTCACTTTTTTTTTTGATTCAACAAATATACTATATACACAAAACAATAAATACAAAACAGAAACGTAATAACAACTAACACACTCTAATGATTATAAACAAGGCAGCAAGTTATTCAAACGGAAAGTACCGTAAGAAAACAGAGGGGAGGTAAGAAAAAAAAAATTGCGTTGGTGGGAATAAAGAACTCAACATGACGAGAAATAAAGATCTGGCTTATCACACTTACAAAACGAGTTGACTAGCCTAACGAGACAAATGCTAATAGTCTCCAGATCTTCTTGCTTCAGTAAACTAAATATAAAAAAAAATGTTTTTTTTTTTTTTAATCCTTCCATGATATGCTTACTGATGCAGATCCTTGAGACTGTTACCACCAGTCTTAACAATAGTCGATCTGATCATTCTCGTGTCCATTCGCAGAGCTCTGAAAACTTGAGACTGCACACCGGGACTCGCGTCAAACTCAACGTAAAAGTGCGAGCCAACAATAAAGGACTCTCTGTTACGCTTCATAATCTTTGGCAGAGGCTTGACCTGCAGGTTTTCAATCTTGCGGATAACACCACGGTTATTGATGATGAGCTTGCCAATGGTGGAGATAACATCCTTGGTGTCCTTGTAAATATCACCGTTCTTTGCGACAGCACGGGCAATTCCAACAATTTCGTAACGCATGGTTGAAAATGGGGTTGTATTGGTCCTGTTTTTTGGTGGTTTTATCACCGGTTGGTTGATCTCTTGTTGTTGGTGTGTTTAAGAAGGTGAAAAAAATAAAATAAAAAAAAGTTTTTGTTACAGGAAAATCTTAGCTTAGGATTCGCTGAGCCAAAACGAAGAGAAACTGGGGTCATTACCCTGTCTGTAGATCACGTGTTGATTAGAATATTAATGAGTAATGGTTATGTAATAGATTCAGATAGAAATTTATTATTTTTTTAGTTCAAACTCCCCATGTAAATAATTTGCGCTCTTCTTTCTCTCTCCCTGAGTAGTATGTACACTTTTCTCCGTGTCACGAATATCAACGTATATATACCTTATCCTTTTTTTTTTTTTTTTCATTTGTTTTTTTCAAGGCGAGTTGAAACGATTACCGCCAAAGCATGAACTTGTATGAGCCGTTTAGTGCCTTTTCCCTTTGAAAAAAGAGTTAAAAGATCATGTTCAAAGTTTTTTCTCTTATAGATGTTGACTTGTTACAAAGTAGTCTTGACTTTTTTTTTTCATTATCATTTGACAACTCCTTCAACGCCAATCTCAATCACTACTTATCTGAAATCCTTATGAAGCAATATCAATGTTATGGTATATTGCGGGCCTTTTAGATAACCTCTGCTTTCCTTTCTATCATCAAATTTGGCCAATGGTAGCATAGATTTGAAAAACACCGAGTCACTGCTAGAACCCTGTTTATCGGTGCTGTCACTCTGCCATGCAATTTTTTTTTTATTTTTTTTTGTTTCCTACCTTGTTATATAAGTGCTCGTAATGGTGACTCTGGTAACTGAGTTAACCACCTCATAAGGCGATACCTCGATACCTAGTATTCTCAGGTCTCTCTCATCGCTCATACTCTGCTACTGCCATTGATACTTGTACTATTGTTGGTCTTGGTGCTGATGTGGCTACCAAATGACTACCAAATGGCTACCACAACAGCTATCGCTCATGATTCTTTCCTTTTCCTCAAAATCATTTAAAAAGATAAACTTTTCCCTCCTCTCTTTCTTTCCTTTCTCTTTCTTTTGAAGACTTTTATTTCTCTTAATTTTTTATTTTATTCTTCCTCTAACTATTACCTGTCTCACGTTCGTGACCTCCACACATATTATCGCAATGCTTTCTGCTATTCGCCTCTCTACCCGCATGCTTGCCGCGCCTTCTAGACGCGTTTTCGCCGCCCCTACCATTAGATCTTCCTTTGCCGGTGCTCTGAGATTCAGCAGTTCTAATGTCATCACTCCCGGTAGTGCTGTGACCGCTTACTCCTCCACCGAGCCCGTCGTTAGATACACCGAGGACCACGAGTGGATTGCCCTCCACGAAGACGGTGTTGCTTTCATTGGTATTACAAAGTACGCCGCTGATGCGCTGGGTGATGCTACCTACATTGAGCTGCCCAACGCTGGCGATGCTGTTGAGAAGGGTGAATCAATTGGCTCCGTCGAGTCCGTCAAGTCTGCTTCCGAGATCTACTCCCCCGTTACTTGCGAGATTGTCGAGGGCAACAAGAGCTTAGAAGACTCCGCTGCATTGATCAACCAGGACCCCCAGGGTGACGCTTGGTTTGCCAAGATCAAGGTCACTGAGAAGGAGGAGATTGAAGAGCTCATGAACCTGGAAGCTTACGAGGAATTCATTGCCAACCACTAAGCGGGTCTTGTAAAGAAAAAAAAAATTATTTTTGTTATTGTTATTATAGTCATTGAAATGTATTCTTATTTGCTTGTTTGAAAATTGTCACTTTTGATAGTACTTGCTATTTTCACCGAGTTAACGCGGGTATATACAGAGTGCCCACTAACTTTGTTCAATGTATTTTTGGAAGGCAACGGGAAAGAAAAAAAAAATTTGAAGGAAAACACCGGCAATTTAATATTTTTGGCAACCGTTATCTTGGGCTTGACCCTGATTTCATGGCTTGATTTTTATTTGTTGAGTATCGATGATGGCTGATGTTACGCTTTCCTTTTATCTGCATTCTCATGGTCCTGCATGGATCCTCGACATGATTATAGTAATATCTGCGCCGTTGTTCTCCCCTTTCTGCTGATTTTTTTTTTTTTTTTTCATTTCCTGGGCATTGTCGGAACCCCCGGCTTCTTCTTGCGCACAAAATCGCCCCGTTTATTTCCATAGCCGAAATTTCCTTCTTCTTCTTTCACTTTTTTTCTTCTTCTTAGCCTTCTTTTCTCCCTGAGCTTTTTACGTCCTTAGAGATTTTTTTCAAGGCGACCCCCATAGGTGTAGTCTAGTTCCCCGCAAAGTAGTTAAAGGAAAGAACTATTCTATTTGATTATTTCCCTATTTGAGACCCTTTGAGCCCCGTTCGAGAAAGACCCAAATTAATCCTTTTTTGTATTTCTCATCTTTGTTCGCTATGACTCAAGACTCGTGCAAGCTCAGTGCTAACTCTGATCAGCCCTCCTTGAGCTCTCTTTCTTCTTCACCATCTTCTATCACAGTTGAAGACAAACCCGCCCCAGGTCCGTTCAATATGGGTACAAGAAATCAACCACTTGTGGGCAAAACCCAGCCTATGCCGCAAAACATTATCGAGGCGGTTGATTCTGTGCATGAGCATTTGCTGCCCTCTGACATCTCGCCTGCTCAGCTCTATCTCACTGACTCTGGTCATTTATTTCACGCCGGCAAGATCTGCATTGTGCTTGTTGGCTTGCCCGCTCGTGGCAAAACGCATCATGCTGTTTCTCTTACGCGCTACCTCCGCTGGCTTGGTGTGCGCGCCCACGCCTTTCATCTTGGAGACTACCGCCGCCGGTATCACAAAAACAAGAGCACCCCCGACGACTACTTCAAGCCAAACCCATCGCCAGAGACGCAAAAGCTACGCCGCAAGATTGTCGACATGTGCCTCAACGACTTGAATGAGTTTCTACTGGGGCCCGCGGGCGGCCAGATTGCCATCTATGATGCAGTGAACCCCACGGCGGAGATCCGCCGCGGGCTCAAGAAGCGGTTTGAAGACCAGGGAATTAACGTGCTCTTTGTAGAATGTATTTCGACCAACGATGAGCTCGTGGCGCGCAACGTGCGGGATGTCAAACTAACATCTCCCGATTTCCAGGGTTACGACTACAACGACGCTGTGCGTAGCTACCTCCGCCGTATTGAGCTGCGCATCCCAGATTACGAGACGATGGCGGAAACTGAGCTGAGTTTCATCAAGGTCTTTAATGTCTCAGAGCGCTTTGTTCTTAACCGCGCGCCGCTCGGGTATCTGCAAAACAAAATCATTTTCTTTCTCATGAACACGCACTCCAAAACGGGCAGTGTTTACTTTGCGCGCGCCGGGTTTAGCGAAAAGAACGCAGAGCTGCACTACCGTAACGATGAGCCTTTAAGTGCCAGCGGCCATGAGTATGCCACCAAGCTGCGTGACTGCCTTACTGCTCACTTTAAGCACCAGCACGAAGCATCAAACAGCACTGATGCCGCTGAGGATAGTAAAACAAGCGAACCCGATCCCCACATTTCCGAGCGCCTTGCCAATGCCAATAAAACGTACAAGACGCCCGGGCAGGATCAGTGGACAACGCCGACGCCCACGTACTCGCCGGTGTGGGAGAAGAAGACAAGCAAGCCCGCCAAGCCTCTGCCCATTAGCGTTTGGAGTTCAAAACGAATGCGTACGCTGCAAACAGCCAGTTGCATTGCCGAGGGCAATGGCGTGCAAGCCACACAACGCACCCTTCTTGTGCAGATGAACCCCGGCGCCATGGACGGCCTCGAAGACGCCGAGATTGCCGAGCAGTTCCCCGAGGAATACGCAGAGCATGCGCTAAATCCCTACCACCACCGCTACCCGCGCGCCGAATCATACCACGACTTGGCCGTGCGCATAGAGCCTCTGATCATGGAGATTGAGCGGACCCGCGGTGACCTCGTCATTATTGCCCACGAAAGCGTCCTCCGCGTCCTATATGGCTACCTCATGGCGTGTAAAGTTGGCGATATCCCCTTTTTACAATTCCCCAAGGATGAAATTATCGAGGTTAAGCCCAATGCATACTACAACGTGGCCAAGCGTATCAAGATTGATGGCGTCGAGCCTTAGTATGAATCTAAAAAGAAAAAAGAAGAAAGAAAAAAAAAAATTGGTCTGGGGAAGTTTTACAAAAGATTCAAGCTAAAGTTGGAAAGTGGTTCTATTGTGGAGCTTCGGATTAACGTGTACAATCCCGGATTAATTTGGTCGTCGCGCACGCTGCCTGCAGTTGCAATTTATTTATGGGTTTCCCCACCAAGGCTTTGTTGAAAAGATAGCATGAAAAAGAAAAAGAAGAAAAAAAAAAAATAGTTAGCGGCCTTCAGATGATGAAAAATAATTTTATATATGCATTTTTATTTTAAAAAATAATAATAATAATAATAATCCTGTCTTCTATCTAAAATATATATGTATACTGTCTAGTAAACCATCGTCTGAATGGCGATTAGCTGCAATTAGTTATATTCCCAAGCAGTTGATTGTGGCACAAATGCAAATTTATGAAGCAAAAAGTGTGTGTATATGTGGGCGTGTAAGTGTGTGTGTTTTTTTTTGTGCTAGCACTGGCGCAGAACCGCGTTTATTGCGCCTTTCTCGTGCGCGCTGCTGCGCGCTGCTTTTTCCACTGCACGTACTCGTCCTCGACAAAACTGCCGCTGGTGGCAGCAGTATCCTTGACGTAGAACCAGCCAGCGAGAACGACGCGGTCAAGGACCCAATCGACGAGGCCAATGCTGCGCATAAAGAGCACGGCGCGGTGCCACGCTAGCCCAAACCCAACGCCCACGGCGCAGCCCACGGCGACCTGCGCCGGCGTGTGGTAGTTGAGGTAAACGCGCGAGTAGGACACGAGCGCCGCCAAGCATACAACCCAGCTGACGCGGAGGGCCTTTTTCAGCGGCGAGAAGTGACCGTGGGCAAGAGTCCACGCCGTCAAGTAGGCAGCGTAAAAGGCCATAAACTGCGCATGCGCCGAGGGCATGCCGTAGCCCGAGCCCAGCTCTAGGTGTGGGCGCGGCTGCTGAATTGCCGACTTGAGCACCTCGTTAAGCAACTCTGACAGGACCTGACCTGCAAGCATCAAGCACGTTTCCATCTCCCGGCGGCAGAAAAACTGAGTCGTGTACACGACTAAAAGTAGTTGCGGGACTAGCGAAGACACAGCAAGCGGCAATGACACTAGGTCGCTGGGATCGTAAAAGACGTGGGTGAAGTCCAGATGGGTCAATCGGGGGTCCATTTTTTATTATTATTTTGATAATACTACTTTGTTGGAGGTAGGGGGGGAAGTCGAGGTGCTGATGGTCAATGCTAGTTTTGTCAAGTATACACGCTCTCCAGTTGTTGGAAAAACTTTTTTTTTTTTAAAGGTAAAAATATCTTGGTGTTTGCGCTCAAGCCTTAATGTGTTTGTTGGCAAAAGACCCTTTTCTTTGAAAGAATGTAAGGGTAGGGGGGATATCAAGGCATTCGTAGTTCATTTTTGTCCCACCTGGGTCGATTATGTTAATGTTATTATCCTGTAAACCGTTGTTGGTCGTCGCAACCCGCTTCCACCATAACAACTTTCCAGATTCTGCCACCCTTTCTTCCTTCCTATACCGTACCTTTTTATTTTTCAAGGTACACACATAGCTTGATTCCGACTCGACACCACTTTAAATCAAATCAAACGCTATGGTTGTCTTAAAAACTTGAACATGTATCTTCCACCATTCACCTTCAATTATATCAAGCAAGGTGGCTACAAAATCTTTCATTTATACATAGTTTTCTATCTGTTATAATCTTTTGATTTATTTTGTAGTGCTATGTACTGTATATCACGAAAGGGTGTAGAAAGAGTTCATTGTGTTTAATGTTTAATGCAGGAAATATAGAGAGCACATGTACACTCTATTAATTTCAATGACGCGATACAAAAAGTACAAAATAAAATTTGATTAAAAGGAAATAAAATAACCATAGCATTGCAATCTCTTTGAGATAACTATCCTGAATATTCAATGCTTTCTCATTTTATTGCTATTTTTGTTTTTATTTTTGCCATGACAAAACAATAAAAAAAAGTTTTAATTTAATTACGATTTTTTTTTTCATTCTGAAATCTGAAAATATTATGCTGGCTGGATATCTCAAAAAAGATGTATAAAAATGTGAACTATCCCACGTTCTCTAGCCTCAAAACAGTAACTTGTATTTGTCTCACGGTTCGGTATCATAGCATATAGGATCTGTATAAAATGCGGAGATTCGTTCATAAGGCGTGGGCTACATGCCGTCGTTGTAACAAAAAATTCAAAAACAATTCTGACTCTCCAAAACCTTTGCTTTTACTTGATCTACCAACAGAAATATTATCAAAAATCATTTTGGAACTCTTGAATGATTGGGCTGTAATGAAGTCCTTCAGATTTACTTACCTGCGAGGGTTATTAGACCCTCTCGAAACTCTACCAGAATTATCAACCAACAACATGATACCCTTAGTCCAAGTAAGCAAGTTTTTTTATAAACTTGTTTGGACATTGACTTTGAACTACTCCTATTGGAACCAAACTCCCAAGGAAAGTGAAGGGCGAATAATGAGCTCAACTCTGCATAGATCAAGATCGTTTATTTTCAGCGAAAATATGCTACAGTCCAGAGGAATTGAGCCAGTTAACCAATTCCATTTACGAGGCCGTCTTAGTCAAAACCAACTGCAGCTCGTTCGCCACGTGAATTTCCAACAAACTCCATTTTTATTGTCATCAGTCGGAGCCGGATTGCAAAGAATCATGACTACTCCAAAACTGCAATTTTTAACTACTTTGAAAATATGTACATGGTTTTTATATTCATTAAGTTGGGATTATATAGATACTGATAAGCAATTTTGGAAAGAACAAACCAAATATTACAGTTGTTTCAGCCTTTTAGGCATCGAAATTCCACCACAAATTGTCAGTTACATTGAGCAATATTACAACGATAGATATGGTACAAACATGCGTATCATCTATTATGATTTGCTGATATGCCGAGGAATTGTGAACATGATTTCTTCGCTGGACAACCCTGTCAGTTGTACGGTTTTACAAACTGGAGACGACTGTCTTGAGCTAATATGTTTGATAGCGGTATTTGTACAATCCAATATGGAAAGCCAAATCCATGCATTGTTAATAGATTCATGTTGGGCTATAAATACAAAGGGATGCGTACAACTACTTGCGCTATTAAAACCACGACATTTAATGATCTGGGAGGATAGAGGTTACAGATTTGTTGAAAAAGAGGTGGCAACTATTCTGATTGAACACAATCCAAACTTGCGTCAAGTACAAACTGAAGATGTGAACTTTCAGAATTTGAGCTTTCCTTGTAATCTCGAATTGCTGGTAACTAGCGCTTACACATTCTTTTCAAAATTCAATCTCCCTTTGAACCAAAAATTCACAAACTTGGTTGAATTTGGTTTAGACTTTCAATATCAGGTTGACAGTAAATACATTGAAACCGCCATTCTTCATTTACCAACCCTTCGAACTCTCAGAGTATCGGGCAAACTATTGACAAATATTCAACTTATTGTTTGTCTTCTTGAGTCCAATCCGACGGTAACTTCATTATCAGTGTATTACGAAGGGTATTATGAAAATCTGGTGCCTTTGTATCGCAGTATGAATAATATCAAGCTTCTTGATATATCATATAGGAATCGATATGAACTCGTTCACACACTTGATTTCAATTTAGCATCATTATTGGATGTGATATTTCAAAATACCAGCTCTCTTGCAGTACTTTTGATACACAAAACAGGACAAACAGGGAATCTTTCGTTTAAAGAGCTGGCGACCAAGTTGAGTATTGAACACGAGAAAACCACTCGACACCTTCGGTATATGTATATTTACAAAGGTAGAATAAATGTGAACCCATTGGATGTTCCTGACTTGATACAATCATTTTTCAATAATGCAATCAATGATGCAAGCGAAATGTCCCCATATAACGCAGATATCAAAAAGTTGTATAGAATAGATAATGCGTTGGCAAACAACAAAGTGAATCTTGAGCGATGTCGGTTAGAGCTTGATGTCCGCGGAGTCCGCAAAATCTTTTTGAAAGATGGATAAAAATTACATTTTTTTTGAACTAACGATACAAATAGAAGTGTTCATTGTTTTCAATAATTTACAATTTACACAACAATTATTGAATTATCGCTAAGCTGCAAAAAACATCGAATTCGAATCCCTCCTGGCAAAACTACTCAAGAAATTTCCCGGATGTTTTAGGTTTTGACATTCATCAGTCTCAAAATGTAAACTGCCTTGTTTGTTGTCTTTAAAGAAAATTAGCAAAGTTATCATTCTCATCTCAATGAGAGGGCAAATTAGTAGCAAATAGATAAACTGTGCTTTTAAGCAAGCTATCAATTAATTCATCTTGTTGTGCTCATACTGTATGGCACTAAAGCGTATAAAATATGTTTATTATTGTTGATATTGAATACAGAATAGTTTTATAGACTTAATTTTATTGACACTCTAAAACAGGTATGAAGGAATTTAGTTAGATGGACATACAGGAAGCATAATAACGGTACTTCTTTGAAAAAAGCTATGCTCAATATTCAATTCTTTTTTTTGTTGCTTTTTTTTTCTTCTCATGACAAAACAATAAAAAAAAGTTTTAATTTAAATACGATTTTTTGTTCATTCTGTAATCTGAAAATATTATGCTGGCTGGATATCTCAAAAAAATGTATAAAACTATAGACTATTCCACAGTCTCTAACTTAAAAACAGTAATTTGTATTTGTCTCACGGTTCGGTATCATAGCACATAGGATCTGTATAAAATGCGGAGATTCGTTCATAAGGCGTGGGCTACATGCCGTCGTTGTAACAAAAAATTCAAAAACAATTCTGACTCTCCAAAACCTTTGCTTTTACTTGATCTACCAACAGAAATATTATCAAAAATCATTTTGGAACTCTTGAATGATTGGGCTGTAATGAAGTCCTTCAGATTTACTTACCTGCGAGGGTTATTAGACCCTCTCGAAACTCTACCAGAATTATCAACCAACAACATGATACCCTTAGTCCAAGTAAGCAAGTTTTTTTATAAACTTGTTTGGACACTGACTTTGAACTACTCCTATTGGAACCAAACTCCCAAGGAAAGTGAAGGGCGAATAATGAGCTCAACTCTGCATAGATCAAGATCGTTTATTTTCAGCGAAAATATGCTACAGTCCAGAGGAATTGAGCCAGTTAACCAATTCCATTTACGAGGCCGTCTTAGTCACAACCAACTGCAGCTCGTTCGCCACGTGAATTTCCAACAAACTCCATTTTTATTGTCATCAGTCGGAGCCGGATTGCAAAGAATCATGACTACTCCAAAACTGCAATTTTTAACTACTTTGAAAATATGTACATGGTTTTTATATTCATCAACATTGAATTATATGAATACTGATAAGCAATTTTGGAAAGAACAAACCAAATATTACAGTTGTTTCAGCCTTTTAGGCATCGAAATTCCACCACAAATTGTCAGTTACATTGAGCAATATTACAACGATAGATATGGTACAAACATGCGTATCATCTATTATGATTTGCTGATATGCCGAGGAATCGTGAACATGATTTCTTCGTTGGACAACCCTGTCAGCTGTACGGTTTTACAAACTGGACACGACTGTCTTGAGTTAATATGTTTGATAGCGGTATTTGTACAATCCAATATGGAAAGCCAAATCCATGCATTGTTAATAGATTCATGTTGGGCTATAAATACAAAGGGATGCGTACAACTACTTGCGCTATTAAAACCACGACATTTAATGATCTGGGAGGATAGAGGTTACAGATTTGTTGAAAAAGAGGTGGCAACTATTCTGATTGAACACAATCCAAACTTGCGTCAAGTACAAACTGAAGATGTGAACTTTCAGAATTTGAGCTTTCCTTGTAATCTCGAATTGCTGGTAACTAGCGCTTACACATTCTTTTCAAAATTCAATCTCCCTTTGAACCAAAAATTCACAAACTTGGTTGAATTTGGTTTAGACTTTCAATATCAGGTTGACAGTAAATACATTGAAACCGCCATTCTTCGTTTACCAACTCTTCGAACTCTCAGAGTATCGGGCAAACTATTGACAAATATTCAACTTATTGTTTGTCTTCTTGAGTCCAATCCGACGGTAACTTCATTATCAGTGTATTACGAAGGGTATTATGAAAATCTGGTGCCTTTGTATCGCAGTATGAATAATATCAAGCTTCTTGATATATCATATAGGAATCGATATGAACTCGTTCACACACTTGATTTCAATTTAGCATCATTATTGGATGTGATATTGCAAAATACCAGCTCTCTTGCAATACTTTTGATACACAAAACAGGACAAACAGGGAATCTTTCGTTTAAAGAGCTGGCGACCAAGTTGAGTATTGAGCACGAGAAAACCACTCGACACCTTCGATATATGTATATTTACAAAGGTAGAATAAATGTGAACCCATTGGATGTTCCTGACTTGATACAATCATTTTTCAATAATACAATCAATGATGCAAGCGAAATGTCCCCATATAACGCAGATATCAAAAAGTTGTATAGAATAGATAATGCGTTGGCAAACAACAAAGTGAATCTTGAACGATGTCGGTTAGAGCTTGATGTCCGCGGAGTCCGCAAAATCTTTTTGAAAGATGGATAAAAATTACATTTTTTTTGAACTAACGATACAAATAGAAGTGTTCATTGTTTTCAATAATTTACAATTTACACAACAATTATTGAATTATCGCTAAGCTGCAAAAAACATCGAATTCGAATCCCTCCTGGCAAAACTACTCAAGAAATTTCCCGGATGTTTTAGGTTTTGACATTCATCAGTCTCAAAATGTAAACTGCCTTGTTTGTTGTCTTGAAAAAAAATTAGCAAAGTTATCATTCTCATCTCAAATTAGTAGCAAATAGATAAACTGTGCTTTAAGCGAGCTATCAATTAATTCATCTTGTTGTGCTCATACTGTATGGCACTAAAACGTATAAAATATGTTTATTATTGTTGATATTGCCCTCTGCGAATCGGGGCGTACGCACCTGAGAACATATTTCCCGGAACTTGACATTAATGTCCTACTGGATACCAAGAAAGGCATTGAAGCGGTGATCAAGTTTCTCGATTTGTCACCGCACCTCCTCAATTGATGGTCAGCTTAACAGCATAGCCTGTCAAGGTTTTACCGGCTTGCCCTCCCACTCAACATAACGCACTGTAGTGACGATCATGTCGGGTTTCCCTTGACACACGGACTGAGTTCGTGGAAAATTCGGTGCCATCGAAGTGAATGAAATATATAGTGAATGGCGCATTCCCCGCTAAGAGGGTTATTTTTGTTGGTCTTCTGTGTATAATTTTTAAATAGTTATAAGGACAATAAACTGATTATATATATATTGTTGATATTAAATACAGAATACGTTTATTGTCTTAATTTTATTGACACTCTAAAACAGGTATGGAGGAATTTAGTTAGATGGACATACAGGAAACATAATAACGGTACGTCTTTGAAAATGCTGTCCTCAATATTTAATGCGTTCTCATTTCATTGCCATTTTTTTTATTATTTTTGCCACGACAAAACAATAGAGAAAAAAAGGTTTAATTTAATTACGATTTTTTTTTTCATTCTGAAATCTGAAAATATTTTGTTGGCTGGATATCCCAAAAAAATGTATAAAACTATAGACTATCCCACAGTCTCTAGCCTCAAAATGGTGGTTTTTACTTGTCTCACGGTTCGGTGTCATAGCATATAGGGTCTGTATAAAATGCGGAGATTCGTTCATAAAGCGTGGGCTTCATGCCGTCGTTGTAACAAAAAATTCAAAAACAATTCTGACTCTCCAAAACCTTTGCTTTTACTTGATCTACCAACAGAACTATTATCAAAAATCATTTTGGAACTCTTGAATGATTGGGCTGTAATGAAGTCCTTCAAATTTACTTACCTGCGAGGGTTATTAGACCCTCTCGAAACTCTACCAGAATTATCAACCAACAACATGATACCCTTAGTCCAAGTAAGCAAGTTTTTTTATAAACTTGTTTGGACACTGACTTTGAACTACTCCTATTGAAACTAAACTCCCAAGGAATATGGAGGGCCAATAGTGGGCTCAACGCTGCACAGATCAAGATCGTTTATTTTCAGCGAAAATATGCTACAGTCCAGAGGAATTGAGCCAGTCAACCAATTCTATTTACGAGGCCAATAGCTAGGAGATCAATCCAACGACGCGTTAAGTACACTTACTAAGATAAGAAAGCGGGGAGTGCTTTATCAGATGGGAGAGTCGTGGTGATGGATTGTGAGTTCTAGTGCTTTGTTTATGTGCTTCAGTAACCACTCGCGGTGTGCCTTCAACCAGTAGCTTATGGTTGTAGGGGTTCTGCGAATTTGGTTTAGTTGGCTCTTGAGCGTATTTGCGGTGTGCCCTTAACCAGTAGCGTATGATTATAGGGATCCTGCAAGGTGGTGATGTTTGGTAGTGGAGGTCTTGTTGTAGTGGCAAGAGCTCGGCTGTAGGAGGGGCGTCGTTGCTCTCGCTGTCGAGTAGTCTCTGTGCTGTGATTGTACTCCGGGGATGAATGCTGTCTCTCCCTCCTTTCTCAGGAGAGAAGGAAGATTTTTCCTTCTTTGATGACATCTGGTGTTCCTACTTCCGGGTAACGGTTTGGCTTTGTACTACTCAAACTGTTCACTTGTTTAGCCTCTTATGTAATCCTACTAAAGTTTTTGTGCCTTGAGCCTTATTCCTGTGCGTGGCCCAGTGTGGTGTTACGTCAGCTAGGCTGGGACCAGTCTGTCGTGACAACTTCAAAATTACGTAGTTTTAATTATAATATGTTTTAACTTCTAGCTATTTGATTACTGCAAGTACGTGATCACTAGGTTTATGTCTTGAGAGTTCTGCAACAGTAAAGAGTATATCCTCAGGTACAAAAAGAACTGAGCTCATACTGTGTAAGAATGAAGAAGACAAAATAGCATTTTGAGACTTTACTAGAAACCGAAAATTTAATGGAGACTGAAGCCCAGAAAAATAAGTTGAGATTTGACTCAAGCTCAAGTATTGCATTTGAATTTCTTTACATGTAAACCAAATATACGGCCAACGTATAAGGGATATAGAAAACAATAAGCAATCTCTACATTAGCCCATTAATCCTCCACAAATCTCACTGCAACAGTTATACATACCCCATATGCCTATAAAAAGTTTTTTTTTTTAATGGGTTACTTAAAGCAAGTTACAAGTAGTAGATCTGAAAATGTAACACAATAAAAGAAAGAGTATACACTCATAAAAATCACTCACTGTGTAATAGTAAAAACGCTCAAAAACTATTGTTTTCATACCCCGGCCATATTTGGATATCTTATACAAACTTGTAACCAAAAAAAATTCCTACATTTTTATATTATTTTCACTAATGATAAAAACAATTTAAAAACTTGTACGCTTAATTAAACAAGTTTAGCAACTAATGGTAGAATAGCACTTGATTCAATGTTGGTTGGTATCTATTCACATCAAATGTAATGTGATAAAAGAACATACGAAACAACAAGCAGGATGTAGTACCACATTTGCACTGTATTCCAGACAGCAGCTTTTTAATTAATTTTTATATAAACTTGCCTTTATTATCTATCATTTGAACTTGTGTTTTTTTAAAAAAAAAATCCATTCCTTTTTCAATTCGGTATTTTTATTATCTTTTTCAATCTTCTTTTCACAGCATTGCCTATTTAAAAAATACAATCATCTTTTTTTTCATCTTCAACTATGAAAATTAAAAAGCTTTTGTACTTTAGCATTTTTCCTATGTTGGTCTTGGGAAGCAATGGATTACCACAACAAAGGTGCCAAATGTCACCGCACCAACTGCCCCGTCCAAATTCTTGTTGTCTTTTTGCACCGGTTCTCAGTGAAATTGTGCGGGAAGCTTTCAACACTGTCGGTTGTGCTTTAAGTATTTCTACCTTTCACAAAAATCATCAAAACATTACAAAAGTAGACGCACAGGAACCTTTTAGGTCAAACTCGACTGAGCTTTTATATTATTTGTCTCTTTATCAAGAGATTCAAAACAACAACCAAACACTATGGTCAGAAAAAGTCACAAAAGAAAAAATTATTAACATGATTTTTCATTCTGATAATGTTAAAATCGAGATGCAACCAATATCAGCAGAAGATTCAAAAATAGCTTTTGATTACATTAATTTGGGTTTTCATTTTATTGAAATAATTCTTTCATATTATATCCTTTCAAGTCTTTCAATAATTACCAATTCCGCTTGGCCCATGTGGAAGCTAAAACTATGCCAATGCTTTTTAATTTTCAAAAGCTTCATTCGGATATCATCAAATACAATTCAGAAAATTGTAGAAACGGAATCGAAAAACTTTAGGTTTCCGATGATCGCTTCAGTGGGGGTAGCTGGATTGTTAACTTTCTACAAAATCTGGCTTATAGCTACTTTAAAGTTTGACCCGCAAGATTTTGAGGTAAAGCATAATCGCCCAGGTAAGATTCCAAAAAAAAAAAAAAAAAAAAAAGAGATTTTCAATTCATAACATTTTTGGTTTACAAATATGGAAACTCAGTACTTAATTTATTACTAACATGCTATGACAGTGAGAAAGCGAAGCAAATGGATCAACTGGTTTTTCAGGTTGTTCCATCACTGTAATTATATGAGCGAAACCCCTCGCGACCAAGAAAATCAAATTCAAACTTCCGGTCAAGATCGGCAAGAGCAAGGCAATAATCGTAATAGTGACCAGAATCAAGAGCCAACAAACAGTGGTAATCAACCAAACCAAGTAGTACAACTTAGAGCTCAAGCCCCGTTGCCATTGGTTGGTCGGAATGGCACCAATCCACAATTTCAGGTCAATGAGGATTCAACGAGCAGACAGCATGCCAGCTCGAATCAAACTGGAATCACCGAAAATTGCGAACAAGCTTCTGGGCATACCGGTCAAGCTTCTGGGGATGACCCTCAAGCTTCTGGACATACCGGTCAAGCTTCTGGAGATGACGCTCAAGCTCCTGAAGATAGCGTCCAACTTTTTGGAGATGACGCTCAAGCTCCTGAAGATAACGTCCAACTTTTTGGAGATGACGCTCAAGCTCCTGAAGATAACGTCCAACCTTCTGGAGATGACGTTAAAATTATCATTGTTACCCTCTCGGCGAAGGCTAAGATTGAACTTTTAATTCCACAGGAAAGCCCGGACGCCAAAATTTATCAAACTATACTTACTAATTGCCCTAAATGTAAAATTAGCTTGAAGGATTTCGACTATGAACAGCTTAATATTCCACCTGATATTCAATCTGCTGCTCTTGGTGGGTCTGAACAACCAACTAGTCATGGTTCTAATTTTTTCAAAGTTTCATTATCTGCGGACCTGCAACAAGGAGAGGCAAGTAAAAATACTCGTTTAAAAGCCGCTTACAGCACGACGACTACTGTTTCTTCAGAACAGCCAGCTAGTATCGCCACCGCTCCTCAACCGGCTTCAGTATCTATATCTCAGCCGCAGGGCCAAAGCAATGATTCGCACCAGGGTTCTAATTTTGATACCACTGGGCCGTCTGGAGATTCAGCTAATGCGGATGACTTTACCTCTGAAGTTGAAATGCAGCCCATAACCATTTCACCAAACACGACTTCAAATGATTCTCCGTCTTCAGAACCTAGTTTATCTGGAGCATCCACCAACCGTTAATGAGCTGGTGTAACGGGCGCTGCTGTGATGAGCCGATAAACCTGGCTATTTTTATTTTTATTTTCAGTTATTTTTATTTCCCTGTGATTGCGTGAGCGCGCCCTTAATAGTTGTTAATTGTATTTTTTTTAATTAGAAATAAATGGGTTTCTAGTAATGAGTTAGTTGTTTTGGGGCTGTATAGCTGAGTGGTTAAGGGATGTGATCCTTTAACAAATGTTTTGGATGCGACTTCCCAGGTTACTTTTTTTGAGGAAATCGCTGATTTTAGTAGAATACCCCAACTACACTGCTGGGAAAGCATCACGTCCCAGAACAAGCATGCGAGCAGTTGGCAGCCTGGGCCAGGTTTTACTGACTAAGCACTTGCGGAAACGGACACCCGCACTAAATGCGCTTCATGTTTTCCTGGGTCGCTTGAGACCAGCTTACCGGACTCCCTTGATGAAGGAGTTTGGCCGCTCAACTCCCTCCACGAAGAAGCCTTGCGGCTCATGGGAAATTTTTCTGCCTTCCCGAATTTCCGCGCCTACAGGTACAGGCGCACGACAAATAGCTCCAAACCCAGGTAAGCCTGGTGTCTTCTTAGTATATAATTACACATAGGCTACCTAAAAATAAATAGATAATCCTACTACTACTACTAATGAAAAAAAAAAAAAAAAAAAAAAAAAAAAAACTTTATAGAAATTTATTCATTTTAATGTTTTTTGTTTTAATTTTTTTGTTTTTATCTTTGTTCAATTCTTATCCAACGTTGTCTACATTGATTTGATGAATAATTGTAAACCCCAAGCAACATTGCCGCCTGGACCAAACCCCCGGGGGAATTGAAGCATCCCGGAAGCGGAGGAATTGGACATAGAAATTACAAAAAACCCAGATTTGTTTACACTGCCATTGAGTTTTGCATTATCATGTCCTCCACGCATCCCTCCGCTGCGACCGCTGCTGCACATGCCGGGACTGCTGGCGCCAAGAAGCTTTCTTACAGCTTTTCGCAAAAGGCACGGCTTTACAAATACTCAAAGCAGCATCCGCAACTCAAGGCACGGGAGCTCTCAGCGTGGTTCAAGCGTGAGTTTGCCCTCGAGATCCCGCGCTCAACCATCTACGACATTATCAAAAACCCCAAATTCGACCTTGATCTTGGCTCTATGACTGCGGTCGAGAAGGCCAAGCGCAAGGACCGCAAGAGCCAGAACCCCGTGCTCGAGGACGCGCTCCTGCGCTATTACATGCTCTCCAGCGAGACCCCCGAGACGTTTCGCCGCGAGCGCTTGCTCGAAACGGCAGCGCGGCTCTGGCACGAGATTGACAGCTTACACTGCCGGCCCTTTCCCAAGCTCGGCGTGAAATGGCAGGATAAGTTCTTTGTGCGTACGGCGCTGAGCTCGCGCAAAACGCAGCCGGTTGTGCCGACGCCATGCGTAGTGGCCGCTACACTGGCGGAGCTGCAGTGCGCTTTAGCTCCGTTTGCTCTGCGCGACCGCTTTAATGCCGACGAGACGGGGCTGCTTTGGAAGCTCCTTCCCGAGACGCATGAGTCTTCCGCCGCTGCGTCGCTGCCGCTGCACCGCGACCGCATCTCGCTTGTGCTCGCGTGCAATGCCGACGCGTCCGAGCGCCTTGACATCTGGGCCGTGGGCTGCTCGCGCACACCCCACAGCTTTGCACGGCGCCCCACTGTCGCGACGCTGGGGATCATCTGGCGACACAACCCCACGGCGCTCGTCACGCTGCGCGAGTTTATGGCTTATTTGTGCTGGTTCGATGAGAAGATGAACGGCCGCCGAGTAGCGCTTATCCTCACAAAGACGCCGCTACACCGTGCGGGTATTGCGCTGCTGGATAAAAAGCGGCAGGCGCTTGCCAACACCACGATAGTATGGGTAGCGCCGGCTCCCGGAGATGCGCGCCTCTGCAGTACCATCAGCAATAACGGTATTGCGCACCAGCCCCTTGACCATGGCATCACCCACGCAGTGAAAGCACAATGGCGGCGGCTTTGGCTGCAGTACATTTTGGCCCAGTATAATGCTCGCACGTCGTCGTCGTTTTTTGATCATTACCACTTGCATAAGGCGCTCACGTGGCTGCATGTAGTCTGGACCGAGCAGCTTGCGGCCGCGTTGGTGCGTACGGGGTTTGCGCATGCCGCGGGCGAGCCTGACCAACCGGGAACCGTGCTGCTATCTAATCCGCATTCCGATTCCATCCTGGCGGAGGCAATTACGACGCTGGCCAGCGTGGGGTTGCTGCAAGCGCCCATGCCGGTGGACGACTTTATAGCGCCTGCGGACGAGACGGTGCGGTTTGAGCCTACGCTGCTCTCGCGGCCGGACTGGGAGATTGCAATTGTTGCGGAGGAAATCAATCGCGAGCAGGCTGAGCAGTGCTGTTATAATAAAGGCAATGGTAATGGTGGCGACGAGGCCGAGTCAGTAGCAGGGTCGCAGGAGGAAGTGAACGATGACTCTGAGTCAGTTTTAGCGACATCTATTGAAGTCGAAATCCACAAGACGCTTTCAGCCCTGGCATTTGTAGATGAGTTTCTTTATGCATACCCAACCCTTGACTCGCGCGAGCGCTACCAGGATAGTGTCAAGTCAATGGTAACTTGTCTAGAGAAAAAGCTTGCTGAGCTAAGGTCGACACATGACAGTTAAGAGCTAACTAGTAGACAATATTTCTTTTTTCCGATTTGTTTACGTGCTCGTTTGCATCTTCAATTATATATACATATCATGCATTTTCAAAAATGAATACAAAAAACAAAAGATTTCTTCGAAGAAATTTTTTTTTTTTTTTGGTATTTGAAATCTAGTACAATAGAGTTATAAGCACACAAGGATGGGCAAAAAGTTTCCAGGCTCTTCCTGTGATTAATCAATATATATGGTTTATACGCAGATCAAAAATAACCCCCGTCGGTTAGAATGGACAAACCATAAACACATATCGTAGCGCTTCTTCCTTCCTTGTTTAACGGTAGGCTATGGGATTTTAATACCGGATCTTGTTCAGGTTTTGTTTTTAGCAGAATCCATCGGGTAATTTCAAATCATAAAAAAGAAGGCGTGAAAAAAAAAAAAGTTTTTGGCTCGCTTATAATGTTAACCAGCATAATTATCTGCACTAGTTGAAGGGTACTATCAACGTTAAAAAAAAAATAGATATATCTTGCCATATATTTGCGTGCTTCCGAGGAAAGTAGTCCTACTAAACAGGACTGGAAAATGGCGGTTTCCTGTATATGTGATGTAGGTAGGCTGGATATTAAAGCTCTGGGTTTGTATTCTCTTTTTCTGTTTGTTTATTTCGTTTTGTAATGAATGGATCCAGGTGTTATATTTACATATACCCTAGCTATTTTAAAAACACATGGTATATACATACATTTAGATTGTACAGTACATAGTGTGTACTTTTTTTTTTTTTTTTTTTCAGTTCCTGCTTCGACAGGGACTTTAATGGAACATGGACTCACCCCTTTTACTATCAGTAGTTCAAGAAAGCGCACAAAAGAATTCTCAAATCAAATTGATTTAGTATATCATTAACAAACACAAAACAGTAAAAGCAGCCTTCACATATGTTTATAAAAATGCTTTAATCAAATAAAAATCAAAAACATAGACCAAAAAAGCCACCATCTAAAAATAAAATCAAAAAGAAAACAAACACAAACTCTCGTTACTTTTTATTCAACCCTTAAAAACCATTGTTAGCGCAGGTGAAAACGCCACTAACAGATCCGGTTTGATAATTTGTCACAATGCTTTGCACTGCCGAGTAGGTACCGGGGCCGAGACACACGAGACCTGTGATGATGAGCAGAATATTGAGACCAATCATGATGTTGCCGTAGATTCCCTGGCGCTTCCACCAGCCAGAACCTTGTTCCTGGCTACGCATCTGCAGGTACGCTACTCCCCAAAAGATAAACCCAAACCAAGTGTCAAAGAGCGACGACATGAGCGAGAGCAAATCACTGAAAAATGGAATGACCTCGGCAATAACGAATGCAATGACCCAGGTAGCAGCGACAATTAGAACCCACACGGTCCAGCCAAACACAGTATGTTCCTTTGCATGCACTGAGTTGTCGAAAAGTTGCTGAAAGATAAACTTTGATGAAACTGTTGAGTAGAGCACACCAAGAAAGATGATTGTGGGAATGGCAAAAGAAAATGCAATTTTCATGTAAACATTGTCAAGTGAGCCAAACGCAGGAGCAGTCATGTATGCATCGCCAACATAGACGTAAACAATTGAGCCCGCAAGCGAAAATACCACTATCTCAGCCACAGTGACAAGATAGAGGACTTTTTTAAAGTCGCGCGGGTTTTCCATTTCGGCAATGAACGACGGATAAGTGATCTGGCCAACGAGCGTGTAAACAATGTTGAGGAACGCGGACATGCCGGCTGCAAAGCTGGTACCTTCAACGGGAATTAGGCGCCATTGCACCGCGGTACCATCATACCCGGCCGGGTGGTCTTGTGCGCCAGCAAAGGCCATGCACAGAACAACGGCAATAAACATAGTTGCGGCAGAAAAACTGGCAAGATGCGAGAGGCCAGAAAATGTTCTTGGGATGGAGAAGAAAAAGCAAATGACGACAGTAATAACCCCAAAGACAACCGAGCATAGCGCATGGTTAGAGATAGAGTTGAGATACTTTGAGCCCACCAAGACGTGCAGGGCTTGAATGAAGGTGTTGTTAAGCAAAAAGCATGCGGCCGTGAACCACCAGGCCCATTTTTTACCCCAAAACAAGTGTTGGCCAATATCGCAAACAGTTCGAACGTTGGGATTCTTCAGGCAAAACTCCCAAATTGTCACGCCAGTGTAGAGGGTTGAAAGGGCGGTAACAAAAGTCAGAATCAAACCTGGAATAAGTCCCAGCACTGAATAAGACCAGGGAAACGAAAGGATGGCAAGACAAATGTATTCGGAGAAGACAAGCGCCGCGGTCTTCTGCCAGCTGCACGTGCGGTACTTGATGCCGTTTTCTTGTTCTTGGGCCTGTTGGGCAAGCAGGTACTTTTCAAGCACCTCGTCGTCGCTAGAGCCAACAGATTCATGGAAAGTGGCATGGTCTTCTGTTTTGTTTGAATTGAAAGAATGGGACATGATGAAGTAACAGCAGAAATATGCTAGTAAAATTTGCTAATAATTGAAAACGGTTAAGACAAAGGCCAGGGACGAGGTATTTATATTCCAGCCATGATGGTAATTGCAAGTGTCAAAAACTAAGAAAAATATGGAAACTCAAAAAGAAAAAAAAAAAAAAAACATGAATCTACGACAAGGAGAAAAAAAAAAAAAAATACGGGCAAGTATCTCTACGTACCAACAGGGTTGATTTAAATTCAGGCAGCATGAAGGCTAATAGTTTTGGCGGGATGCTTGGGGATATATATTACTGCTTCTGATGCTTGAATTACTACAAGTAGCTGGCTAAGAGAGTGACTAACGAAACCTAATAAAACAGTGTATACTAGTCACTGTGCTATTGCAGCCACTACGTCATAGAGAATGTTTAATCTGGAGTTCTACCGCGAAAAAAAAATAAATCTATTAGTCTTCATTAATCTTGTAAGCTATAGCGTTGGATAGAAAAGAAGAACCAGTTATTAGTTTTCATTAATTTTACCAAATTTAAATAAGTTTTTAAAAGGTGGTAGGCCGTTTTTTTTTTAGCTGCTACGATTGAATTATAAAAGTACCCAGCAGCAACACGTTAAAGATCTTGCTTAAGATCCAAGAGAAGCTAAAAGACAACTTTAAAAGGTGTTGAATAAAATCAATAAACAGGGCAAACAACCGGAGAGTACCGTGCTCAAAAACACTAAGCACGACTTAACTTTTTACGATAAACTTTGTGACAAGGCTGTCTGTGGCACATAATTTAAGTTGGGTATGATGACATCGCAAAAAAAAAAAGAAAAATGTGGCTTTATACGTCAAAAATCAAAATGTACTAATAAAAAAAAAAAAAAAACCAATTTCAAATAACTTGTAGACACTTTAATTCGCGAAATATTACCTGTTACCACTGCTTATTCACGACATTTGGCTGGTTTGCTCGTTCATTATTTCCCAGTTACGGTGACACGACGAGAAGAAAAAAATGAACCCTTAAAGACAAGCCATGAACTTAAAAAAAAAAAAGAAGCCAAGACTCTTTAGTCCACGTTTGGCTTTTTTTTTTTCTTTTTTTTTTTTTTTAATTTTCTTACAACCCTAAAGCTTTGTCTTGATCTGTCAGCAAGATTTGCATTTAATTCATGTATTTATAAGAACCGAATGTTGAAGATATGCTCATACCGGCAGCAAATTAGGTGATGATAAAACCATAGACCTTCTATTAAAACTTTATTTATTTGACAAGGGAAATATTAGAAAAAAACAAAAGATTGCGGAGATAAACTTATCGGCTTGCTGTGAGCCAAGATAAATGAATTGTAAAAAAAAATAAATAAAAAAATGAGCCATTATTGATTGTGGCTTACAATATGCCACTACTTTACCAGCCTGTTGACAAAGCGTTATTGCGGCAAAGATTCTCTGTGTTATTGTGGCAATGTGCTTACAAGATAACACCCAAATATTATTGTTATTTTTTTTTTTTTAATGTAGAAGAAAATAAAAACAAAAAATAGAGCAATAAAGTGCTGAAATTTTCATATCAATTGGTGCTTTGCCAAAATATTTCATAAAACCTCTCATCTTTAGCTTTTTATTCCGAATAATCACCTTCCTGGACTGGTTTAAATTATCAGTAGCTTTTTTTTTTTTTTTTTTTTTTTTTTTTTTTTTTTTTTTTTTTTTTTTTTTTTTTTTTTTTTTTTTTTTTTTTTTTTTTTTTTTTTTTTTTTTTTTTTTTTTTTGGTTTTTCTCCCATATGTACCAGGTAAAATAATACTAGCCACCTTCTACTCGCAAGCTTTTTTTTTTTCTATAGCAAACGTTCAAGTCTATTGTTCACTTGTACCTGCCTGAAAAAAACTATACACTTTGAAGTTGTGAATGATAAAAATCATAAGCGCTACCACTCTCTCTTGAGCCAGAATGTTTAGATTCAACTTAGATAAAAACCAAATTGACGATATCCCGGAGCTACTAAAAAAAAAAAAAAAAAAACCTTGCAAAACACTGTCGTGGCTAATAGTTTTAAAATCTTGCCGTTTGAGTTTTCAAAAAGTAATGAAACGAGTTTGCAAAAAATAACAAAAATTCAAAATACAACAAGAGTGGGCTACAAGCATTTCAGTGTTACAGATTTGTATCTTTGTTGCAGTTATTATACGAGTATGTACATAAGATGGAGATGGTAGCGTGTCCGTCACTATTAAACTTGTAAACGGAGCTGATGAGACGATCCCAGCTGCTAGTAGCTCAAATTATATCTGATGATTTTCATTAATTTTAATATCTTTATTGCTAATGACAATTTATGGCTACTAGTCATTTATTCAATTGTTACAGCACGCCATTTATAGTTGAGGTTGAATTGGTGATGAGCTCTTAACAGAAGTATTAGCGTACGCTTCATTCGTTTCTACATACAAGCCAGATTGGGACAATAACTTGTATTACCTAATCACTAGACATAAGACTTAGATATATTCTATAAGCCCATACTTATATTTCTTATTTCTCATCTAAGAGCTGCCCCGGCGAAAGTTCTCTACCTGTCCCTACTATTGTTAATCATTAGTTTGCCATTTGTCTCTCTTAGCAACGACGACTACAAGCCATGTCTGTTTTAGAGGCTTAGACGGTTTAAATATAAATAAAAGTACGTTGGGGAAAAGTTAACTATAATCAGCCGTTAAGCATATGTTTGAGAACCCCTCATATAGAATAATGTCAACATGGGAGAGGACTTCTTAAGCAAGTAGCGGCGACCACTCAATACAAGTGGAGCTTTATAAAGCTTGACACGGGGTGATACAAGGGGGACGTTGAGTAACTTAGATCTCGCTTTAATACGAAGCACAGTGCTGGAAATAGGGAGGAAGTAGGTGACTGTATAATCCCACATTAATCAGCATACAAGGGTAAGAAAACAAGAATAAACGAGATTGGATAGATAGACAAACAGGAAGCATAATAACGATACTTCTTTGAAAAAAGCTATGCTTAATATTTAATTCTTTTTTTTGTTGCTTTTTTTTTTTTTCGCATGACAAAACAATAAAAAAAAGTTTTAATTTAATTACGATTTTTTTTTTCATTCTGAAATCTGAAAATATTATGCTGGCTGGATATCTCAAAAAAGATGTATAAAAATGTGAACTATCCCACGTTCTCTAGCCTCAAAACAGTAATTTGTATTTGTCTCACGGTTCGGTATCATAGCATATAGGGTCTGTATAAAATGCGGAGATTCGTTCATAAGGCGTGGTCTACATGCCGTCGTTGTAACAAAAAATTCAAAAACAATTCTGACTCTCCAAAACCTTTGCTTTTACTTGATCTACCAACAGAAATATTATCAAAAATCATTTTGGAACTCTTGAATGATTGGGCTGTAATGAAGTTCTTCAAATTTACTTACCTGCGAGGGTTATTAGACACTCTCGAAACTCTACCAGAACTATCAACCAACAGCATGATACCCTTAGTCTAAGTAAGCAAGTTTTTTTATAAACTTGTTTGGACACTGACTCTAAAGTACTCCTATTGGAACCAAAGTCCCAAGGAATTTGAAGGGCACATAATGGGCTCAACTCTGCATAGATCAAGATCGTTTATTTTCAGCGAAAATATGCTACAGTCCAGAGGAATTGAGCCAGTGAACCAATTCTATTTACGAGGCCGTCTTAGTCAAAACCAACTGCAGCTCGTTCGACACGTAAATTTCCAACAAACTCCGTTTTTATTGTCATCAGTCGGAGCCGGATTGCAAAGAATCATGACTACTCCAAAACTGCAATTTTTAACTACTTTGAAAATATGTACATGGTTTTTATATTCATCAACATTGAATTATATGAATACTGATCAGCAAGTTTGGAAAGAACAAACCAAATATTACAGTTGTTTCAGCCTTTTAGGCATCGAAATTCCACCACAAATTGTCAGTTACATTGAGCAATATTACAACGATAGATATGGTACAAGCATGGATGTCATCTATTATAATTTGCTGATATGCCGAGGAATTGTGAACATGATTTCTTCGCTGGACAACCCTGTCAGCTGTACGGTTTTACAAACTGGAGGCGACTGTCTTGAGCTAATATGTTTGATAGCAGTATTTGTACAATACAATATGGCAAGCCAAATCCATGCATTGCTGATAAATTCATGTTGGACTATGAATAGAAAGGGATTTGTACAACTACTTGCGCTGTTGAACCCACGACATTTGGTAATCTGGGAGAGTAGAGATTATAGAAACGTTACTAAAAAGCTGGCAACTATTTTGATTGAACACAATCCAAACTTGCGTCAAGTACAAACTGAAGATGTGGACTTTCAGAATTTGAGCTTTCCTTGTAATCTCGAATTGCTGATGACTAGCGCTTACACATTCTTTTCAAAATTCAATTTCCCTTTGAACCAAAAATTTACAAACTTGACTGAATTTGGTTTAGACTTTCAATATCAGGTTGACAGTAAATACATTGAAACCGCCATTCTTCATTTACCAACCCTTCGAACACTCAGAGTATCGGGCAAACTATTGACAAATATTCAACTTATTGTTTGTCTTCTTGAGTCCAATCCAACAGTAACTTCATTATCAGTGTATTACGAAGGACACTATGAAAATCTGGTGCCTTTGTATCGCAGTATGCATAATGTCAAGCTTCTTGATATATCATATATGAATCGATACGAACACCTTCACACACTTGATTTCAATTTAGCATCATTATTGGATGTGATATTTCAAAATACCAGCTCGCTTGCAGTACTTTTGATACACAAAACAGGACAAACAGGGAATCTTTCGTTTAAAGAACTGGCGACCAAGTTGAGTATTGAGCACGAGAAAACCACTCGACACCTTCGATATATGTATATTTACAAAGGTAGAACAAACGTGAACCCATTGGATGTTCCTGACTTGATACAATCATTTTTCAATAATAAAATCAATGATGCAAGCAAAATGTCCCCATATAACGCAGATATCAAAAAGTTGTATAGAATAGATAATGCGTTGGCATACAACAAAGTGA
>JAJMRT010000115.1:33376-48446 GCA_030558065.1 Geotrichum phurueaensis
AACGCACTGTAGTGACGATCATGTCGGGTTTCCCTTGACACACGGACTGAGTTCGTGGAAAATTCGGTGCCATCGAAGTGAATGAAATATATAGTGAATGGCGCATTCCCCGCTAAGAGGGTTATTTTTGTTGTATTAATGTCTTCTGTGTATAATTTTTAAATAGTTATAAGGACAATAAACTGATTATATATATACAACAAAGTGAATCTTGAATGATGTCGGTTAGAGCTTGATGTCCGCGGAGTCCGCAAGATCTTTCTTACAGATGGATGAAAACCAATCTTTTTTTATAAAATAATAATATAAATAGATGTCTTCATTGTTAATAATAATTATAATAGACACAGTGTTAATTGAATTATTGACACAACTGCAAAATGTAGTCATTAATATTCAATTTTATCTTTTGGCAAAACTGTTGAAATAGTTTCCCGGGTGGTTAGGGGGTGTAAGATTCAGCGGTTTCAAATTGTTGACTACCCCGATTTGGGTCTTGAATTAAAATTTACCAAAACTATCACTGTCGTTTGCGTGTCTTAGTGGGAGGGCAAATCAGAAAAAGAATTAACGGTCTATACTTTCAAGCTAGCCATCAATTGATCTATTGTGTTGTGCTACATACTATGTATTTAGAAATGGTATAAAATATACTCTTTATGTTTAATGTTTAATACAAAATATGTTGGATAGATGTATACATACTCAGTTGACTACCCTTACAACAATAGTTACAAATAACATACAAACAAAATGAAAATTAAAAAAAGATATCATTTTTCAAAACCATTTGTATGTATATATGAGACTAGCAAGTAGTGGTGTGAGTGCGTATTTTAAACTCAAGTGCTTGATGGCGCCGACTTCTCAATGAATAATTTCATGTGGTAAGGGAAACCTGCGATACTTAACATCCAATAACCTAAACTTGTGCGAGACCAAATGCAAAGTTCTTTTTATTTTTTTTTAAAAAAGGTTTCTGAGATTTCTTACTGCAATCATACTTTGATTGCTTTAACGGTGGACCCTTGGTCCAATACTTGTTGTTATCAATACCATCCACATGCTTGCCTTTAACAAACAGCCTTTCAAAGTCGTACTCTGCCGGGGTTGTTGCGGTTGACAGACTTGTAAAAACAGTTTATTGAACTCTTTTTTGAATCTAAATGACAAGAATAGCAAATAGTTCTGGAATCCCTTTTTTTTTTTTTAAAGCACTCTTCTGAATTCAAATGCATACGGCTTTAATGTATGTTACAGAGCCATTGAATCTCTTCAGCTAGACTCCCGGCAACTCATCCACTAAAGTCACAAAAATAACCGTTTGAATATCAGTTTTATTTAAAAAGTCTAAACGATTTTTTTTTTTTCATAATTGTAGTTGTAGATAAAATTAGAAGAAATTGTATGACATAACCTGAAAATTCATCATTTCCAATCTAATTGCCTTGTGTCAAATATGAAGCAATGCTGAAAACCTAGGAAGTAATATAAAATGAAATCACACCCTTTTCAAAAAGTCCAATTAACTATTTCACTGGAAAAAGACTACATAATCATGACCTCCATCTACAGTAACGTTTTTAAAAGAGCGAAAAGCAAAAAAAGAATCGACTTATCCCGCCTGCTTATTTAACAAGAAATACATTTGATTCAATTACGCCTCGTGACATGGAAGACCATGTTTGGTATAATTGGCATATTCGAAAAGCCGGCCGGCTTTTCAAAGCGCTATATTGGCCAGGGCTATAATCCAGTCAACCCACCCGAAAAAAAAAAAAATAAAGGGAATACATTTCTCCATACTCTGTGGAGTCAATTTCCAGTTTTCCAAAGTGGACCGATTGGTGCTGCATAACTGCATCAACTTGGCTCTGTGGTTTTTTGGCCGGCTGAGTTGATGATTTTATCGATACTTTGTTAATACTAGATGCTCATCTCAGCCGCCACTTACCTTCTCTGCATTAAGTGAGTGAATAATTGAAAAAAACCTTCACTAAGTGCCATAACCTTAAAAAGCTCTCAGCTTCCTCCAACTCAGCTGTGAGAGTATCTCTCATATATTGACATTATCATACGATTACAAACTACCCTTGGTCTACTTGTAATAGTACATTAGGAAAAAAGTCAAGCTCGGCGTAACGTGTAAATCATTTCTTTTTTAAGCTCACACTGTCAGGCTGGCCAATAAAGCGAGTTGAATTAACAACTGGCCAGCTGCTTTTAATTTTCAAGGGTACCGTGAAGGTACAAAAAAAAAAAAAAAAACTCAGCCGAACCAAAAAAAAAAAAAATCTAACAGGCACCACTGTAAACGAACACCAGAGATCCAGAAAAACATCGGCTTTGGTGGCAACTTGGAATCTTTCAACGGCCAAACACTTAAACTGATGAACTTAGCCGAACCGTTTTATTTTGATCTTGCGGAACATATCGGAGCAGCCAAAGGTAACCATGCTAGAGTATGTCTGCATCAACCTTGTTTTTCTAACGAGTGTGGTTTTCTTGTTTGTAAATTTTACAGAAAGCACTGCTGAAAAATGCGTGTTTTTGCACCTACGTTATTAAACCTGGACCAACTCGCCCGGGTTTTCCATATTTCTTCAAAAAAAAAAAAAAAACATGCGAGAAAATAATACTAATCATAATGATGTTGAACTGCTCCGTAAACTGATATTGACGTACTCTCGAGTAGTACTCAACTCCTATCATTGCGTGCAATTTGAGCTCGGCCGGAAAATCAACAACTGTGACACGTTTATGACGGTTAGCTACTGACAACAGCTAGTGCCAAATATACTGGTTACAAGGTCAAATTAGGCTATAGCAGGCATTTAATTGCTTGTCTATCAACTGCTTTTTGTAGTAATCTTTCAACAACTCTTTTTTACTGTTACTAAACTTAACTTTTATTAGTGTAATATCTACAAAGAAAATATGATCCTGCTTGCCTACCCCCGCCGCCATCATTATGCAGATATAAATCTTTCAAGATTGGTAAATATAAATACCATTCAAATCCTGTTAGTCTTTTGCTATTTTTTTTTCCTTCTCATATTATCATCACCAATATACAATCTCAACTGAACCATCTTTACCAACCTTATTAATCAAAAGTAACAATGCCTCTTACCCCCGCCCAGATCAGTGTCATCAAGGCCACCATCCCAGTTCTCCAAAAGGGTGGTGTTGCTCTGACTACCAAGTTCTACCAGAACATGCTTGACAGCAAGCCTGAGGTTCGTCCCTTTTTCAACCCCGCTCACCAGGCCTCTGGCATGCAGCCCAAAGCCCTTGCTCATTCTTTGCTTCTTTACGCTACCTACATTGACGATCTTGGCAAGCTGTCAGATCTTGTTGAGAGAATTGTTTCCAAGCACGTCACTCTTCTTATCAAGCCCGAGCAGTACCCTATTGTCGGCGAGTACCTGATCAAGACCATGAAAGAGGTTCTTGGTGATCTTGCTACCGAAGACGTCATTGGTGCCTGGACCGCCGCCTACGGTGACCTTGCCACCTTACTCATTGATCTTGAAGAGAAGCGATACCAGTCGCTTGAATGGAGAGGCTTCAGAAAGTTTGCCATTAGTCAAAAGGTCAAGGAGACCTCTGATGTTGTTTCTCTCATTCTCACTCCTAAGGACGGCCTCAAGATTAACCAGGCTGCCAAACCTGGTCAGTACTTGGGTATTAGACTTTCCGATGACACCGCCTTTTCCAAGTTTGAGGGCTCTATCCGCAGAGAGTACTCCATCTCTGACGTTAGCCATAACGACCACCTGAGAATTTCCGTCAAGCGTATTCCTGGCGGTGTTGCTTCCAACTACATCCATGACAGTCTCAAGGTCGGCGATCTTGTTGATTTGACTCCCCCTGCCGGTGGCCTTGTCTACGATGTTGAACAAAATGTTCCCCACAAGGAGGTCTTCCTGCTCGCTGGTGGTATTGGTATCACTCCTATCCTGCCCATTGCCAAGCAAATCACTTCTCAGTACCCCAACGTTAAGGTTACTCTTGTCAACTCTTCTCACACTCCCGAAAATCAGCCATTTGTTGACGAGATCAACACCATTGGTGCTAATTCCAAGAACTTTGAGGTCATCAACTTTTACTCTAAGGCCGCTGGCACCACCTCCGCCATCAAGAACTCCACCGTTAAGACTGGCCATCTCGACAAGGAAGCCCTGGCCGAGCTGCTCAAGGAAAAGGAGAACGCTTTGGTCTACTACCTTGGTCCCGTTAGCTACATGATTTCAATTGCCAAGTACCTCAAGGAACTCGGTGTTCCCGAAAACCAGACTCACCGCGAGTTCTTCTTCCCCGACCAGTCTCTTACCATTGAACTTTCTTCTTAAGGTGTGTGCACTGTGATGACTTTTAAACCAACGAAAAAATTTTAGAAGTATTTATTTAATGTTTACCTTTTTAACCTGTAGTTTTCTTTTATATTTCTTTTTTTTGTATACATATTTATAGCATTTTTTAATCAATACATTTACAGCTAAATTAAAAAAAAAAAAAAAAAAGAATAGACCTTTTAAAGATCGACTCTGAAATGTCAGCCGCACATGAAGCACTGAAATTTAACATATGATATCATATACGCATCCTGAGTTCCTCCAGCTTAAAACTGTCCTTTTTTTTTTTTTTTGAAAATGTTTTACTGGTAGTCTAGATGCAGCATAGTTGTCAAAAACGCTGTTTTTTTAAGATCCAAGAACCTGAATCTACTAGCCCAAAGATTGAAAATGCAACAAACAACATAGTATACGAGCCTTGGGACTTTGTACTTTGTTATTTGGCCTAACCCTGTGTAACGGTCAATGGATTATATTTGTAAGCCAGAGATGATTGCATAGAAATCCCAAATTTTTTTTTTTTTTTTCAGATCAGGGCTTTATATATTATTATACACTATTATTTTTTTTTCCCACCAAAGCCAAAGCCAAATAAAAAGCAACAATGGATGGCATGATCAGTGACATTGTTGAACGCGAGGATGTGGGAATAATAGAGCCGCCCCAGCCGCCCACGGCACCGCCGGCCGCAGCCCGGACCAATAAATTTGCTGACTGGCGCACGCGTCAGCGGAGCACGCCGCGCGCCGGCACTATGGCCACTACGGCCAACGAGGCCTCTACAGTGGACTCTGGCAATAACAAGATTGCTCAAGCGCTGCGCCAAGCCAAGGCCAAGTCCGGCAGCCGCCGGGCGCCCGCCGCCGCTGCCGCCGACCCCCGCCCAGACGCTGACGACTTTACCGAGAGCGAAAAAATCCACATTGAGAACCTTGAGCGGCTATCAAAAATGACTGAATCTGAAATTGAGCGGGAAAGGGAAGCAATCCTTGGTAGCATGGACGTTAATGTCCTGCGCAATTTGCTGAAACGCGCTGAGATGAAGGAGAATGGTGACAACAATTATTTTGCTCCAGAGGATGAGCACGAACAGGAGCGGTTGCAGCGTGCCATGCGCACGCCGGTAGCGCCGGGCAGCCGCGGCGCCAAGGGGACGGCAGCGCCGACTGCTGCAGCAGCGGCAGTGACTTCGGGGCAAGCGCACACAAAATCGCCCAAGGTAGTTTCGGCGCGCGGTACCGGCGCCGCCGCCAATGCCCGTGCCGGCAGCAAGGTGCAAACTCATCTTGAGCGCGGCGAGTTTTCAATTGCCGATGTTGGAGTTGAGGGGCTTGAGACGAACAGCGAGCGGTACCCATCATTTGAGGAGCTGCAACGCATCGACGCTGAGCTCAACGCTACGGGCCAGGCGCCCCTCCCACCCTCAAACGTGCACTTTCCTAAGGACCCCGCCAATGCCACTGACGACCTCAATCCCGAGGACCCCGATTTCTTTAAGCAGCTGCGTGAAAAGTATTACCCGGACCTTTCGGCCGAGCCTGAGAAGATGGCGTGGATGACAGAACCCACGAGCGTCGCTGATATTGACGCCGCGCTGCCGGACTCCATGCTGCCGTCGGAGCTGCGGTTTGACTTCAAGGGCAAGCTCATCTCGCCACGCCGGGGGCTTGCTATCCCCGTGACGGCGGGGCTCCACCACCACGGCGATGCGCCCGCTGTGGCGGGCTACACCATCCCCGAGCTTGCGCATCTCGCCCGCAGCACCGCGCATAGCCAGCGCTGCATGGCGATTCAGACGCTTGGCCGCATTCTTTACCGCTTGGGCCACAAGGCCTCTGCGGATGATGCTGCTGAGGCCGGGGCCACTGGCCGCCAGCAGGGCTATGGCCCCGAGATCACGCCGGCGCTCTGGGGCTTGGTGGATGAGGCACGGGTTGTGGACTCCCTGCAAGAAGCTGCTGACGAAAAACGGACCAAGAGTATGAGCGTGCGCGCCTACGCGGTCGAAGCACTTTGGCTTTGGAACAAGGGTGGTAGCGGCAGACCGGCCGTTTAACCCATCAATATATATATTGATACATATTTATACAATGCTCTTGCATTCTTCTACATCAATTCATCGCTTGCAACAAACCACTAGGAATGATAATACTTTTTTTTATTTATTTATTTATTTTTTTGTTATTCATATTAATTATTACTGTATCGGGTTAACGAAAATCACATCTTAGGATAAAAGGAAGGATCCCGAACCTTCCTTAATTGCAGTCTTGAGTCTCTTCTTTAGCACCTCCTTGCTGGAGTAGTTTGGCAGCTTGAAGTAGTTGACACAGGTCATGACCGTGGGGAGATAGTCATCAGGCGTGAGAGGCATTTTACTTTCACGACACACAATGGTAAATGGCGGCGAGAGTGCCTTGAAGCCACCAATCGGTAGATTAGGACTACCCGTGACAAACTGCAAAAACTGCTTTTGCTCAGCTTTGGTAAACGTGCTCATAACTTCAAACAGCTCGCGGACAATGCGGCTGTCAAGTGAATAACCGTGGTCGGCCTTTGCGACGCTGCAAAGAAGCTCGTATGACCAGTCGTTCTCACCTTGACCGCACATGACAACTAGTTCCTCAGGATTGAATGCATGAAGTGCAGCATAGGGGAACACTTGTGAGAATCCCTCTCTGAATGCATTAATCTGGGTCTCAACTCCAAAGCCAATGGTCATGTCAACAACACTGTTAATGTAGGACTCGACATTATCCAAAGTCACATTAATGTTGGCACCATCCTCCTTCAGTAATAAATTAGATTGGCCCGGATAGGTAAAATCTAATGCTAGATCCTCAATATGTGCACCGTCGACATCGGGATTCACAATACCTTGCTTCTTTAGCTCAACGAATTTCTGTAACATGCTGAGGGACTGGCCCAATTGTTTGTCCACTAAGCTAACAGTACCAATAGAGTTGCCACCCATGCTTGAGGATAAACTGTGGCGGAAAAATACAGAGTTAAAGTTGATGTCAATGATTCGAGAATCCAGCATGGCCCGCGCAATAAAAATACCCAAAGATTTGAAAAATCCGAGCACCTTAGTTCCAGCCTTTGTATCAAAAAACTCCGGCGAGTAAGGCAGCGGATATAAACCCTGCTTGGTGAAAACAAACTGGTTCTGGGGGTCAGCGTCTTCATTGCGCCAGATTGCAAGCTTCTTTCTAGTAAACTGCTTCGATACAGAAGCATAAAATTCAAGAGTCGGGCCAGAGCCAGTACCAACATCATCGAAAAATTCAACTTCAAGAACATAGGGTGATGCTCCGTAGAGATCCAACACCTTGATGGCACTCTGCAGAAGGTGGTTTCTGGATACTCTTACTTTTTGTCTCATCAAACGACCCATAGATCTGGAGTTATTTTGTTCCCTTTGGTTGTTATTGTTATTGTTCAACCATTTGAAAATAAGTCTTGAGTAGCCAAACGATGTTGATTGCAGGAATGAGTACCGAGTCTCAAAGGGAAACAAAAAGGAGTAAAGACGCGTGGCATCGACAGTCCAGTCAGGAAGAATACCACCAACAACAACTAAAGGTTCCTCTAGCTGTCTGTTCAGTTTAGCAGAAAGCTTGGAACTCAAAAACTTGGAGATGGGTAGTGGCCTGATAGCGTGGTCTAAACCCACCAGCTCGGGGATGCTAGAGTTAATGTTGAAAAGCACGCTAAGCAAGCGGACCACAACTGAGATAGACTTGTTGTCTCCAAAAGAACTTGGAACTTCAAAGCAAGGGTCGATAGCCTCAGCTTCGACAGGGGTTTCCTTCACTTCTGGCTTAGGACCACTTACCTTCTTAAAAGATATTTGGTATGGCGTGGACCAAATGTCAAGGGCAAAGTTCTTGCTAAGCGTCTCGCCAGGCTTCAATTTAGCTTCTTCCTTGGCCTGTAGGTACCTGTAAATAGAGCCGTAAATAGTAGAGTCTTTAAGCATCAGTTCACCATCAAGGTAAAACTCCAAGTGCCACTCTGACTTTGAGTCAACATTACCAGAATCCTCGGCTGCGTCCTTTTCCTCTTCTTGTAATTCTTCTTCCTCTTCCTCTTCCTCAGACTTGTAAAGCGAAGACGAAAGTCTATCGAAAAACTTTGAACCAGTGTTAAAAATATCCAGATCAAGTTTCTGCTTGAAGAACTCTTCTACAGTGTTGAAAGTGGCAATGGCCTGAATAGAGATAGTAATGGGCTTAGCCTTCTTCTTGTTATCCTCAGGAACAAGATTGATCCGCAACTGGCGTGCCAGACTGGCGGGTGAAGATTGCGCTCCGCTGATATCAGCCGAGATAACATCAAATTTTTCAAATCTCGCTAAAAGTTCGGTAAGCCTTTCAATTAACAACTCAAAAGTCCGTGGTGATCCATTATGATAAAACCCGCCCAAAAAGTCAAGCGTAATATTTTTCATTTCATTGCTCCCGTCAGAGGTAAGACTTTCCAAAACAGAATGAAGAATATGAGAGCTAAGAAGCTCAAACTCAGAGACATTGCTTAACTTTTCAGCAAATGATGCGTAATGCTCCTTAAGGTTTGATTTATCGTTTCTAATTTTCTCAGACAAAACTTCAAGCTCCTCGCGTTCCTTTTGCATTGCCTCAAATTCGGAGGTTTGCAAGTTACTTTCGTAGCAGGTAACAAAAGTCTTAGCATCATAAATGATTACTGGGGACAGGTTGGAATCAAAAAAGTAAAACTTGGTTAGATGGCTTAATGAAGACTCGTTCTCCCCATCTGATTGTCTTGAATTTTCACCAAAGTCATCGCGCTCTTCTTCAGAATCTTCATCCTCAAATTCATCCTCATCATTCTCTTCATCTTCGTCGTTATCTTGCTCATTTTCGTTTTCAGACTCCGCTCGCACAGTTGAGTCAACAGTAGCCTTGACCTTATCTTCTTCATCACTTAAAATACTCTTCACATCGTGAATGATGCCGCCTCTAAAGAAGGCAGGAATGTAAATTTCCGGGATTTTCTGCAGTAATAGATGTCCAATCTCAAGCGCACCAACAACCAAGGAAGGGTTGTCGCGTCTCGAAAAAATCGAGCTCAGCAAAAGAGAGATTTCCAGATTTTCAACAACAGATTTCAAAGAAGTGGGAGTCAAAGCGTCGACAATTTTGAGAATAGTACCAAGTACCGAGCGGCGAACCGTGATATCAACAGAGGAAGAATAAATGTCAATGAGAAGCGAGATGCTCACATTGGCGAAATGGGTCAGTACAAGAGGATCCGAATTTAGAAGAGTGAGTCTCTCTTTAGCCTTCTTCTTCTGCGCATCAGTTGTGTACTTAAGCTTGAAAGGACCGGTAAAATCACAATCCTCGTCAACCGAAACATCAGGAAGAACATGCAAAAGAATTGAGAGTGAGCTTGACATAATGTCTTTAGGAGCGTAAATTAGTGCATGAACAATAGACGTGTTGTCTTTTTCGAGCATTGTTGCATCACCATCTCCATCATCAAATGTCGACGCATGCTTTGTGAGAACTTGGTACAAGTTATCTGCAATTTTTTCCTTTAGTGCAAGATGAGTATGTTCTGGAGAAACTTTGATGATGATGCCGAGAGTTTTGATAATGCGAGGCGTCACATTTGCGCCTGTTGTGAGATTAGGATTCAAGAATGACAGCAGCTTCTTGCTGAGAGTAGGCGTGATGAGCTCTTGCATCTTTTTAGGGTGGCCGATAAAGTTTTCGACAATACCGCATATAGAATTGGTGATGTTTTTGAGAATATCACTGTCAGGGCTATTAATAATGGTCTCGAACATAGGAATAATATCCTGGATCAAAGAGAAATGCTTGATTGAAATGGAAGCACACGAGTTGGCGACAATCTCAGTGGCGATGCGTTGAGTGGGAATTGAAAAGAAATCTAGGTACGTCAGGCAGCCGGCCAACCCACCTGCCTGGATAATTGAGCTTGTCTGGCGTTTCGAAATCTTTTTGAGGGCCTACAGAAAAGAGTTAATAACTGATTACAACCGTGCTTTGTGGAGCTTTGTCTTACCGCTAATGCAATCTCAACAATATCAATGTACTGTACTTCAAACAGTTTGTGGCACAGAGAGGTCACGACTGATGAGTAACTAAACTTATCCAGTGAGCTGGGAGCTGCATCTACAAGGTTTGACACGCATCGACATCCCATTAGCGAGATCTCAACATTGTCTTCAAATAGAGGGTTGACGAGAACGTCAGAAAGCGCATCTAACACCTTGCTAAAAGGAAGTGCCTCAAGAATGATTTCTTCGTGGCTCATCAAAATGAGCTCCGCAAATTCCTGAAGGCCAATCATGACTGTCATCGGATCATCGCGCTGTGTGATTGCTTCGATTAACGGGTTAACGCGTGTTGTGATCCCCATCACAGCTTGAGAGAGCGAATCAAGATCACGGAACTGCGCCATCAAAGATTCAGCGGTCCGCAGTGACCTTCTTCCAGCTGCCTCATCATCTTCGTATCCGTCATCATCTTCATCTTCATCGTCTTCATCTTCATCGTCTTCATCTTGATCTTCGTCTTCTTCATCATCTTCATCATCTTCATCATCTTCATCATCTTCGTCTTCTTCATTTTCATCAGTTTCATTTTGATAAGGGTTTCTAAAGCGCCGAGCGCTGTTGCGAGAAAGAATGCTTAAATCGTGTTCTTCGTTGACATCTTCGTCTTCATCCGCGTCTTGGTCCTCGTCTTCACTAGCATCGTGGTTTCTAGCGGAAGGATAGTAGTAGAGGTCATCATCAACAGTAGAAGACTTTCGGCGACGACTAGAGGTTGAGTTTGTCTCATCCGTCATTTCCATTCCCCGTATGGAGGAATTACTATTAGTGTTGGTTGTGGCATTTCTGGAAGAAGTTGCGGTCTGGGTGTACATGTCGTCGGAGTCTGGCATTTCCACATCCTCGTTACCGTTGTGAACGTTGCGGGAACCCGACATCGTAAAAACAAATTTTTATGAAGGTGGTTGAAAAGGAGTACAAAGAAAAGGTTGGATCTAAAGTCACTGTTATCCTGAGTAGAAAGTGGTAACTGTGAAGGTACAAAGGATGAAGATGAAGATAGTGATGGGATAGTGGCAAAAAGAAACAGAAGAAGAAAAAAAGGATTATAGTATAGAAAGAAAACCTAGCATTAAGAAAAGTTAGAAAAAAAAAAAAAAAAGCGAGTAAGCACAACCACATCTGTATTCACTATCCAGACAGTTAATTCTTCTTATCGATTCACTTGAGGTTTAAGTTAACTAGGTGCCAAAAAAAAAGATCGATATAAAATAGGCGTTTTTGAGATTTTATTTGCCTGCTTTGTAAAGGTGATGCGAATAAACAATGCCGGCGACTAAGCCTGTGTTTGTAACGGAACGAAATCTGCAAAAGTTCATAGAGTCCATTGCTAGCAGCCGCCAGAAGCCCGGGAGTGCCAATGATAACAATGATATTGATAACGGTGCTGTGACTCTGCTTTTTCTTGGAAATAAGCGTCAGTTCTATGATCTCCTGCCAGTAAACTGGCTCTCGACGCTGCCTGATTCGATGACAGAAGAATTTACCGATAACTTTCACATTCACTTTATTAGCACTATTAAAGAGCTACACGTCAAGTTCTATGATCTTCAACGGCAGCATCAGCCTTGTAGCAGCGATTTTGGTAGTTTTGCTGAGGGGACTTGTAGCAGATTTTTGATCATTTGGGGACTCGTAACGTATCTCGAGGAGACCAAGTACGCCTTTTTCAACCCCATCTACACAGTCCAAAGCATGGACCATATATTTTACACCATGTTTTCTTTACTTAGTGATAATGCACGCGTCATGTTTGGAGAGTCGCTATTAAATGTCAGGGACCCCGACGACAAGCGGTTGCTGCTCAATCTACTGCCTGGACCTGTCGAGCCGGGTGCCGTGCCAGCCCCACGCACCGCAATTCGGCCTAACTCTGGTTCAGCCGCGGGGCCAGAATTTGAGCCAGGCCTGACAGGGAATGCGATGAGAGGCTCTAGCAAAGACAGGATCCGGGTGTCAGAGGTCCTTGATAGGTGGTTTATGTGGGACAATCACCAAGCCGCAGGCCAGCAAGCGGTATAACGTCACTCTGTATGTTATGCAAACACCAGTATTGTAGTGAAAAGGGCTTATTCATGCAGCTAGTAATCCCCCGTGCCGGCAACGTATTTAACAACCTGGGAAACGACGCTGGTTAAGACCCTAAACATTTTGCGCTCGCTTGTTTAAAACAGCAAGCCGTCATAACAATAAAAAAATGAAACCAATAAAATGAAAATGAAAAAATATATATATATATATATATGTATATATATATGGCTTAGAAAAAAAAGTGTACATGTAATAATAAATAAATAAATAATATTAATGCTGGCTGTTGATCCCGCCGACATAGTCCTGATCATGTCCCAGAGTCAGCGTTTCAATTGCAGGAAGCTGCGACACTTTATCATAGTTTGGCGGACTGAGCGGCACGTCCTCATACGTTGGGGGCACCTCATCGTCCCAAGCAATGCCCAATCCGCTACGGTCGGTAATGTTGATTTTGAACTGCATGCGCAACACGCGGGCAGCGCCGCTTGGCATCGTGTGGTTCGATTTGGTCATAGTCTCTTCAGCAATGACAATTTCCACCACAAGCAAATGGCTTGTAAAAAGACCGTAGAAAGGATCCTCAATATCAAAAGCAACCTTGTCAAGAGCTGTTTTAATATCTACGGAAAGCTCAATTTTTCCCTTGCCTGAGAAGTCAGATTTCCAGCCTGATTTCATGTCCCCGTGAGCGACAGCCTGTGTAGTCTCGATAAAGAATTCCTCTTGCGGAGGAACAATAGGAGAGGCAGTAACAGAAGATGGTGTAGATTCGTCGGCAAGAGGTGGGATGTATGGCGAAGAGGGGATTGAGTTATTGGCCGAACCTGGGGCCGAGTTTTGGTTTGAAATGCTTGGCGTGCGCGACGATGACGCCGATGGCGATGAAACCCCGGAACCGCCAGCCAATGCGGCTGCAGCAGATGAGAAGAGTCCACCCGGGGATGGAGCTGTGCGACTACCGCGCGGGGTACGAGACACTGCCCGCGGAGTCTTAATTTGTTTGGTGGGTGCAATATACTTGTCAAGCGGCACGTTTTTGTGCTGGGGACAGCGAAAGGCTCTGATTTTTGACTCTTCCATGATCTTCCAGTTGACCTTGCGCAGCCGCCAGCACGACTTACGATTTTCTTCGTCGTTGGAAAGAGCAACCCCTTCTATGGCCATCTCCAAGGGGAACGAAGAACCCGGGTAGATGGCAGAGGGTTGCACAATATGAGCAACAATATTAGTGGGAGGAAATATGCGCACCGAGTTGCGCTCAGGATCGCCTATTATTGAGCGCCGAATGATCAGCGGGTAATTGACAATGAATTCGGACATTTTTTCGTGCTCGGGAAGGTTTGAATTATCAGGTACGGCTACAGCAGTAAGCAAATAGCTAACCGTGTAGACGGCATTTGACGTCGTGGCGGGAACCTCGCCAGGGATAAGATGCGAAAACGGGTACCCATGCGAACCATGCGGAAGCTTGTTTGGATGAGTGAGCACGTCCCAGCGGGCAAGCTCATTAACATGATTGAGACAATTTTTGCAGGCTCCTGAGTGCGATTTAACTGTGCGAACTTGCTGTACAATGGCAATATGTACAGACTTGAGTGGAACGGGGGTGGCCTGGAGAATGTCAAGGGTAAACTGACCGGAGAGTAGGGTACCAGTAGACTCAGAAGGCTTGCCATAAAGGATCAGCGGCGGCGACTCGAGACGGATGGAGAGTTTTAAAGGGGGCGGCAACGCATGGAGGTTTATGTGGCCATGATTATGGTGCTGATGAAGCATATGAGTAGAAGACTTGGATCGCGACAAGAGCGGCCGAATCGAAGAAGACTTGAGATAAGGCGACGGTAGGGGTGATGGTGTCGGCGTCGTGGAGGGTGAACTGTGCAGGGATGCGGGTGTTGAGTAGGACGAGGGCGGGTGATCCCTAGATGGCCCATTGTTTCGTACGGGCTGAATATACGGAGAATGACTTTGAAGACGCAGAGGCATGGTAAAGCGTTAGATGAGAAGGAGTAGAAGAAGGTCGTCAGATGATAGGTCAGGAAATGGTTAAGTAGGGAAGAAAAAAAAAATGTAAAAAAAAAAGAAGAGAGGGAGTTGGTTTTGTAGAATAGAATGCCTTCTTCAAGGGACGGCAAGTATCGGTTTTTGTTTTTACTTTTTTGTTTTAAATTTTTTTTGTCTTTATTTTTAACGAGGATTTTGAAATGAAAATTTGACTTTGTTTGACAACCGTTTTGGCTGGGAAGTTGCGGAATCAAAAAATAGTCGGAATAAATAACAGTTGTTCCGTTTTGAGTAATTTAATTCCGATGGGCAGACTTAAATCACAAGGTGGTCTCTGTGTTGATTTTATACTTGGGGGACTTCCTATACTGTAGTTGTCTAAATATTGCTTATTATTATTATTATTATTATTATTATTATTATTATTATTATTATTATTATTATTATTATTATTATTATTATTATTATTATTATTATTATTATTATTATTATTATTATTATTATTATTATTATTATTATTATTATTATTATTATTATTATTATTATTATTATTATTATTATTATTATT
>JAJMRT010000116.1:0-17818 GCA_030558065.1 Geotrichum phurueaensis
ATGATTTGATATTTTGAAAAAAATCTTGCTATTCTTTGGGGCGGATGACTGGGTTCTAAATGCTTTTTTTTTTTTTTTTTCACTGTGTGAAGCAGCCATATGAATAATAATCAATACCAAAAAAAACTCCCAGTAATACCAGTCAATCCAAAGATTTCCTTTTTGTCTCTTGAAGGTTTAGTCCCGCCACCGTTTGGCGGTAGCCACCGAGTTCTCAAAATAAAAATTTTCAGTTGTTTTTTTTGCGTCCTTAAAAAAAAAAAACTACCGTATTGGCGGCGCCGCCGTCGCCTAGCCGCAAATTCCCTCCAACTGGCCCGTATTGCTGCTGTTTACCATTTCCAGTTGTTACCCCCGCGCGCGCAAGCCAAAAACAAGAGGAAACAGTGCGGAAAATAACTTGAATAGGTAAATAATCCTTGGAATTATTTATTGTATAAGTGGTTGGTACCAACTGTTGCAGCAGCACCAGCAACTTGTAAAATTAGTCCTGCGAGGTTTGGGGGAAAGCAGCGGACCAACCGTATCGGCCACAGTTTGTAAACCTCTTGTCCAAACCGGGAATCCATATACATACATTAAACCATACTATAAATATATGTAAATACTATATATACTATAGATATATATGTATATTCGTGAGGGTAAGCGGGTGCTTAGTGTACCATTTCTGTCTGTCTGAAATCATTCCAGGGTTTTATTTTATTTTTGTCTTACTTTGTATATATATAACCCTTGTGTGCACAAAGATACCATACCCTTGCAAGGGGAAACCCATTAGACAGCAAGGCAAAGGGTTGGCCTTTTGATGAGTCTAATGAAAAAGACCTTTATGTGAGAGAAAAAAAAAAATCAGTAGTTGTAATTGGAGAAAATCAGATCTTTTTTTTTTTTTTTTTTTTTTAACAAGGTGCATGGTATCGGGCAATTTTGGCAACAAACTCATCGCGCGCGGCTATATCCAAACTCATGGTTATCGGGGAGGCGGCGGCGGAGTTTTGGTTTTTTATGGAGAGGGAAAAACCTGAAAAAAAAAAATTGGATATAAATTATAGTATATAATATATTTTTCATATCAAACCATTTTGATAATTTTAGGCCCTTGACTATTCACTTGAATCAACCATTCAACTCTAAAAAAAAACAAAATTTACCATCCTTGTCTGATTTATCTAATATTACCAACATAATTATTTATAGTCTTTTCACATCTATCAGTTATCAGCAACAGAAGAAGAAAAAAAAAAAAGGAAATGAAAAATTCTATATTGGAACCCTGAGTATAATTATTCTAATTATTATTGAAGGCTGAGCTAATTGCCAACCGCAAACCGATGGATTTTGTCTATATTTAAACGTTTATATAGTAGTCGTTTTATCTGTTTATTTTAGGTGTTCTATGAGTAATTATATACTAAAAACGCTTTTATATAATACCTGACATCTTCCAAGTTTATTTTCAGTACTAAAAAAAAGACGTGCGGGCAACCAAGTCGGATAGAGAGCAAGCGCTATCGCCCTGTTAGCCCTAAGCAAGAATATAATACAACGAGGAATAAAGCGAACTGTAGGAGGTGTTCTATGAATAGAAATAAAACATTAATAGCAACATCAGCAAGTATATATTTACGAATGTTTTTCAGTAGAACTTACTTAAAACATGTTTGAGCAGGACGCCAAGGCACATAACAAGTTATAGTCAACGCCGCCGTTTTCGCAAACTCTGACAGCAATGTTCATACATAGTACTTTGACTTTATCACAAATCTACAGCATAAGTACCAAGTCTTTAAACTTTTTTTTGTTTGCAGCTGTTCCCAAGTGCAGTATCCAACTCTAACTGCCGATATATAATCGAAGGCAGCTCAATCACAAGACCAACCATGCAGTTGACACTTACGATAAAACACCTTATAGCAACTTTCATTGTCTGAAAAAAATGCTCTCAATTTACTATAGTGTTTTTGGCCATTTCTTAACGCATGGGGAACCTGTGTAGATGAACCTGATGGTAATCTTGGTCAAAGCTGGGCTTGGATATTAAGTTTTTTTTTTTTTTTTTTTTTTTTTTTTTTTTTGGGCATGTCCTTGGAAAAAAAAAAAAAAAAAAAAAAACCAACCTCAGCCAGATTTCTCCATCGCCAAACCCAACGTCCCCCAACGCTCTAACCAAGCTCAAAACGGCATACTCACAGACACACACACTGCTATGATTGACTACCGGAAAGCACTGGTCCTGGCGCCCATGGTATGCCCCCTCTCTGTTTACTTTTTTTTCCGACTTTCCCCGCTCCTTACTAACCCCCGATATCTCTTGTTTCCAGGTGCGCGTCAGCGAACTCCCAACCCGACTGCTCTCTCTCAAGCATGGCGCCGATCTCGTTTGGGGTGAGTAAGACTTGTTTTTTTTTTACCACTCGCCATCTTCTTGCGTGGCAGGGATGGCGAAGCTGGCCTCAGAAGCCTTTTTTTTTTTTTTTTTCCTTTTATTAGTCCTGTGTGCTAACGCTTTTCCAGGCCCCGAAATCATTGACAAGAAAATTATTACTTGTCGTCGCGAATGGAACGGTAAGTCCAAGCCCATAAGCCTGATCCCCCACCCCTCCTCTTGAAGAATAAGACGCTAACGCTAGCTTTAGAGAAACTGAAGTGCGTTGACTTTCTTGAGCCCAGTGGCAAGGTCGCGTTCCGCACTTGCCCCGAGCGCGAAAAGTCTCGCCTCGTGTTCCAGCTCGGCACCGCCAACGCCGATCTCGCCGTTCAGGCTGCCAAGGTCGTTGCCGCTGACGTCTCTGCCATTGATGTTAACTCTGGCTGCCCTAAACATTTCTCCATCCACGCGGGCATGGGGGCGGCGCTGCTGCGCACGCCCGACAAGCTTATTGATATCCTTACCTCGCTGGTGCGCGAGGTCGGCACCCCCTTCAACATTGCCATTAGCGTCAAGATCCGCTTGCTCGAGTCTGAGGCCGCCACGGCGGCGCTTGTTGAGCGCCTTGTGCAAACTGGCATCAAGAACCTCACGCTGCACTGCCGCACCACCCCCATGCGCCCGCGCGACCCCGCGATCCGCGACGACGGCCGGCTCGCACGCGTGGTCGAGATCTGCCGCGCTGCCGGCGTCACCTGCCTCGTCAACGGCGACGTCGAGCAGCGTTCGCCTGATCTCGCTGATCTCATGGCCCGCTACGGCGTCGACGGCGCCATGATTGCCCGCGGCGCCGAGGCCAACCCATCCTGTTTCTCCGATTCCCCTGTCCCCTGGTACCGCATTGTTCACGAGTTTTTTGCCATTTGCAAAGAATTTGATAACCATGTTGTCAACACCAAGTTTTGTCTTGCTCGCATGATCCCCGGCAAATCGCCCGTTTACCAAAAAGTTGCGTCATCGCGCACTATGGACGCCATTGCCGAGGCCCTCAAAAGCGCCACCAAGGAGGCTGACGATCTCATCCCCAAAAAGGGCCCCGCGCCCGTGCTCAACCCCCTGCGGGCTAAGGCTAAGGGCACTGCCGCTGAGCCTAACCCCGCTACAAAGAGTAGCGAGCCTCAGGACGCAAACCTCGCCAATGGGAAGCAGGAGGAGACGGCTTCTGCCGACGAGAAGGAGTCGGCTTCCAAAGAGCCTTTGCCGGTAGCGGGTGTGAAACGGGCCGCGTCGCCGGGGGCTTCGTCTCTACCGGAGACCAAACGGGCTCACGTTGATGAGCCACTCAAGCCCTCTGCCACTGCCACCCCACTCTAATTTATTGTTCCTCATCAAGTCTCATGCTTCTTCTTTTGATACATTTCCTTTCTATCTTGGATGCTTTTTTTTTTATGGTTGTTATTTTTATAGGTGATATGTTTAGTTGTACTTATATATATTACATAGAATTGCGTTTTATTTAATTTTTAGTATCCATCGGCCTGGCCACGCTTACGCCAGTAATCGCTAACCGCGTGGATCACACCGGAAACGGGATCAATGTAGATACCATTCATAGCCGTGGCCGGCGCAATGCGTTGAACCTTGTGCCCACGCGCTTCAAGCTCCTTTTGCACACTTTCTGGTGCATTTGGCTCCAAAAACGCCACGTCTGGCAACAATTGATGGTGGATGCGAGCGGAACGCACAACGTCAAGCAGCGGCAGGCCGTAATCGAGCTTGCGCACAATCGCTTGGAACACCGACGTGAGGATCTTGGAGCCGCCAGAAGCGCCAATCACGAGCTCAGGCCGCTGCGTCGTCAAATCAGTAATCACCGTTGGCACACACGATGACAAGGGTCGTTTAAAAGGCGCAATGTAGTTGTAAATCGAGGGCTCAAGGTCAAAGGCATTGCGGGTACCAGGCGTGGAAAAATCGTCCATCTCGTTGTTGAGCACAATTCCCGTCACTGGATCCACTACCAGGGAGCCAAAAAGCAAATTCACCGTCGTGGTCATAGCCACTGCCATGCCATCGGCGTCAACAACCGAGAAATGCGCCGTACCGTGCGGTTCTTTAGCTTCATATGCAGGGCTATAAAACTGCCACGGATGCGTAGTGTCATCCGAGATGTTAGACCGGATTTCATCAGCCCACTTGGGGTTAAGGATCTGCTCGATCAGGCCAGAGTTGTCAATGTCAACGGGATCGCCCAGCTGACTGCGGCCTGCGCCCATCCACTTCATAGTCTCAACCAGTCGTTGGGTCGCAACCCCCTCAAAGTCACTGGGAGCCTGTGCCGGTTTATCAAATCCGCCTAAAACATTGAGTCCGTTTATCAGAATTGGACCACTAGCGGGATTTGGCGCCGTAGAGACTTGACGTCCGCGGAAAAGGGTTGTGAGCGCGGGGTCTACTTCCACATCATAATCAACAAAATCATCGAGAGTCAAAATGCCGCCAGTATTTTTAACAGCGCGCACAAGATTAGGTGCGATCGGGCCTTCAGGATCATAAAACACCGCTGCACTGCCGTTGCGTGCAATCAGGTCCAATGTATTGGCAAGGGTAGGACGGAAAGTGCGGTCTCCAGCGCTCAAGACTGAGCCCTGCTCGTCAAAAAGCCAATCAAACGCTTCACACAGCTCTTGATATCCATTTTTGCTAACTTCTGCTAAGATTCCTGCTGCCCTTGCGAGCGGCTGCTCAACCACAAATCCCTCGCGATTAAGCCGAGCAACAGGTTCAATAAGCTCTGCCCACGAGAGTCGTCCGCTTGAGAACCGCGTATAAGCCTCGTACAAACCAGCAATTTCACCAGGCACGGCAACTGCAAGTCCACCAAACTTGGACAGCAGGGGATTCGACTTGTACATGTCCTTATGCGCGTAGCGGCCGGCCTTTTCACGAAAGTTGAGTGCGGTAGCATTCTCATCTCCGGCGGGCTTGACGACCATAAAGCCGCCGCCGCCAAGACCGGAGGAAAACGAGTTGATTGAGCCAATGCATAAAGCCGTTGTAATCGATGCGTCCACAGCCGATCCGCCACGCTTCAAAATTTCTGTCGCAAGAGTTGAGCATACTGGAACGTCGCAGGCAACCGCACCGTGCTTAGCAATCACCAAATGTTTCTTATCATCATCACTATTCGCTACTCCTAGGTATTGCAGGGCTAGATGCGTGCGGTCATTCACAGTATCATGCTGCAAAGTCACGCGCTCACCTTGGCAGCCCCTAATACTGCTGGCAAGCTGGCTAAAGGCGCCATAGCGATCGCTGAGCATAAGGAGCATAAAACCGGCAACTACCAGGTAGAAGCCCCGAGCCAGCATTTTACGGGTCGTGCTCGCAAGCTTGCGTGAGCCCCGCTCGCTGAGTTTGATGTCGCTGGTAGTGTCAGTCGCAGCATAGATTGGAAGAAGAGCGTTTTTCTCGTCCGCCATCACAAATAATTTCAACTTGATCAAGCAAAATCTTCAAGTTGTCAACGTGCGTATTAGCAAAAAAATATATATATATATATAGATATATCACTTCTTTTCCTGGTTTTAGGGAGATGGAAATATCCGTGATGATTGTCAATGTTGCTAGTTCAAGGAAGAAAATGATTAATTTATGTATAAATATTTAAAAATATCCGGGATCTGAACTAAGACTTATCTTGACAGTTCTTATCTCCTTTAAAACAGCGGGGACGGAGCAAACTTTATTCCAGCTATGTGGCAACAAAGGAACGCACGGCAGACCTCAAAAACGTAAATAATGATAACTAATCAAATTCATGATTACGTAAGCAAATGTTTAGTAAATTGGTTTTGGTAAAAAAAGCAAAATTCTTTTTTTAAGAAATTGCCTTGCTAGCTCAATCGGTAGAGCGTGTGACTCTTAATATCTAACTTGTTTAAAATCAAAGTCATCACAAGGTTGGGGGTTCGAGCCCCCCGTAGGGCTTCTTTTTTGTTTTATTTTTTATCAATTTTTTTTTAACAAGCAAATATGACATATTAACTGCAAGTGAAATCTTTCTAAATTACCTTGTTTGCACAAGGTATTTCTCTAGTTAAAAAAAGGCGATATACAGTCTAATGGGTTATTTTGCTTCTTGAACGTTGTTAAATCAACGTGCATTTGAAACTTTTACTATGCTTGATTCTTCTAAATAAAACAGCTATTCTTACATAGAACTACAGAGGTTAGATAAATAGATAATGAGTACATTGTCCTTAGATCAAATAGGTACAAATAGAAATTTAGACATAATTACATAGAAAACGATATAAATCTTAATATTATTTGTCTATATGAGACTGGCAAAGTAGCAGTGTCAGCGCGTATTTCAAGCCCAAGCGCTCAATGGCGCCGAATTCTCCATAATTAATTTTATGTGTAAAAGGAACTCTGCAATTTATATCGCCCAGCAGATTAATACTAGATATTTACACTCAGTAAAACCTTACCAAGCCGTTATATTCAAGCGAAAAATCAGCCAATAAATTGCGGTAATGAGCCTAAGAACTTGCTTAACGCTCCAACGCCCTTTGAGGTATTAAGAAGGACTTTGAGATTAAGCTCCGGAAAATCTTTTCTCGAGAAATCTTGCTGTGCAGGGTGCAAAGGAAACTTCCTGAGGACGCGTTTAACCGTTTCCAGTTGACCACACTCGCAACAATAATTTGACTTGTTGACATTTTCAGGTTTGTTCCGGAGATAGTGACATTATCAACAAAACCTGAAATACAAGCACCTCGCTCTTTGATCACTTAATAAAGAAGAGCAGTGTATATAGAGAAAAATAGCGGCAATATTGGTGATTCTTGCAAGACCCTGGCGCAAAAAATAGTATATTTTTGTCCGGTCAACCGGCATATTGTACAAGACATTTTATAAAATGAATCACTAGCTGGATGTGCCAATTCTCTGAACTGGATTTGCTAAATTGCTAATTGGATATGTATATAGATAGTGTCTCATACTCCGCAAAAACCGCTGTCCAACTATTTTCCATTTAACAAGCTTTCGCTTTAATTGCCAAGTTTACCTCACCATTGCCCGGATTGCTGAAAATTCTCGTCCTAATACTAGTTCGTCAGTATCAGATCTCCTAATAAAAGTCTTTTCAAGTTAAAAGTGTCGAAGAGTGATATATGTAATCAGTTTTTTGTCCTTATAACTATTTGAAAATTATACACAGAAGACATTAATACAACAAAAATAACCCTTTTAGCGGGGAATGCGCCATTCACTATATATTTCATTCACTTCGATGGCACCGATATTTTTACGAACTTAGCCCGTGTGTCAAGGGAAATTCAACATGATCGTCACTACAGTGCGTTATGTTGAGTGGGAGGGCAAGCCGGTAAAATCTTGACAGACTATGCTGTTAAGCTGACCATCAATTAAGAAGATGCGGTGACGAATCGAGAAACCTGACCACCGCCTCAATGCCTTTCTTAGTATCAAGTAGAACATTGATATCAAGCTCCGGGGAACATGTTCTCAGGTGCGTGCGCCCCAATTTGCAGAGGGCGCAGTTCTTCAGCAGGTGCACAACCGTTTCAGGCTGGCCACATTCGCACTTGTGATTTCAATCCAAGATTCCTACCCTTTCGAAGAGTGATAATCCACAATGGGTTTGTAAGGACTCCTAAGAAAGAGTCCTAACGGCGGTGTGTTTGTGAGGGGCATTCACCTCTCGGTATCCAAATACCAACAATAAATTGTGGCTCTGGACTAGTAATGGGTTACCCATGTACTTTCTGTCATCTTCAGTGCTCAACAAATCACTTCACTCATCACTCAAGGATTACCCGGAGTAGTGGGTTACGTAATCTGATGAAATTTTTTCACCTTCTTCAACCACCCCCTGAAGGGTGGTGAAGTCCTGTTTCCAGGATTCGGATCTGCCGTTTTGGTTTACCTTTGTCGCTAAATTTGGACAAGCTCTTTGACTCGTCTCCCATTCAGGCTTCAGATATGCCATGTTATAAAATTGTCGTCTTCATTTGACATTCTGTCGAATTGTCGTTTTGTTTTTGTCGTGAACCACCTCGGATTCATCTCTTCAAGAGAAAAGATGAAAGCATCAAGGGATTCTCAGAATGAGGCTGGTAATGCTCATTTGCAGCCGTATCAGTAGTCGTCCTTTTGGATAAATGGTGCTTTTAACGTCATTCCAGGACACCCAGGACGCCAAAAAATATTTCTAAAGAATAAGAGATTTATCCAACGTGTGAACGACTATTATATCAACTTTTACAGAACATAACAAAGCCCGCGTAGCGCAATGGTTAACGCGTCAGACTTCTACTTGAAGTTTCTTTAGTGAATCTGAAGATTGTGGGTTCGACTCCCACCGTGGGTGCAATTCTTTTTTTTTAATTTTTTTATACCATGAAAAGACTGGCTTGAGTACCAGATATCAGTTCTGTTATTTTCAATTACTTATGCCTTTTATACTGTGAATGTAATTTTTTTTCAATTATATCTATTGTGACAAGAAACTTACTACTAGTAGCCTGTTTCAAAAGGAATTCAGAAGTCTTTCTCTTATTTCACACTACGCATTTTGGCTTTTATTTTGCTGATATGTTTGCTTTCATAAATTTAAATCTCATTGAGTATATGCAGATGGCATTTACTTAAACCGACTCTTGTTCAGAAACTTGGAGTCTGCTTTCAGTGTACGTCTAATCATTGAAGCCACTAATTTCACACGTAATAAACTCTGTGGTATCATATAATAAAATTTGAAATGATGAAAATCTGGAATAAAATGCAAAAAAGCAATATCCATTGGCTTTAACAGGTTCTAATCATTAAAACGCAAATGGCTATATCGGAAATTTTCAAGATTACCGTTTGTAAGCACAAAATCATGATGTTTTACTAGAGTTTGTTTATATGAGTAGGAACGGAATGCCGTCCAAAATGTCTCAACTGCCTACTCTAGTTATTGTAACCTACCAGTGCGGATGAAAAAATGTCAAAAAAAAAAACTTTTCTATTTCAGTTCTCATGGTAATAAAGATACAAGAGTAGTAATCAGATTAGCTCCTTGTTTATGGGCTACAATCAACACAATTGCTGAGTATAAAAGAACATACTAAATTGAGCTAGAAAGCAAATTATAATAATAATTTTGGCAAGTTTAAATTTGGTTGTTTGCCGACTTGTGAGATAGTAAACATAAAAGTTGAAAAAAAAAAAACCCCTTCGTTTAAACTTATTCTGATGAATATTTAGTATGCTATCAGCATTGATTTCAAAGCAACTGGGTGTCACGGACCAGATTGCTGATCCGGGATTACTCAGCTTAGATGAGGATTTTACGCGAAGATCCAGAGAAATAAGTTTATTTTGCTATACATGATTTAGGAGTTAGTCCGGCTGAGCCTTAAGGTCGAAGTCAGGAGTCACTACTTACAGAAAAGAAAATGAACGTGAAAGTAGCTGGGAATCCAAATATAACCTTTTAGCGCCTGAACCTGATGATACAAATTGTCTGAGGACAATCCTTGATCTGAAGTAGAAATGCTGAGAGTTGGGTATACGGAGACTTGAGAATTATTCTCCCTTCTGTCTTCAGAGGAGGGAAAGGCAGGAGGTTTATATTATCCTCGTTGTGCCATTTCGCTCCAATAAATATCGAGACAAGGATTTACAACATTCCCATTGGCTCCCTTTCTTCTCAACTCGCGTTCGTGGTAATATAAATCTAATTTAATTTGATATCATGCTAGAACAATTGTCAGCAAACCCCGAGGCTTACCTCACCGGCCGACTTGTTTCTAACACTCATCCCCGATGATTCATCACCTTATGTAGTGAATTACCTGAAGGGGAATTCAGGGCATTAATATGAAGTAAAGGGAAGCATTAATATGTGACGACGCATGACCCGCGGGAGCGGCGGGAGCTGTGTCGTGACACTGGGCTGATCTCTGGAAATTTCAATTGGCTACAACCGTGGTTTTCCGGACACTGAAATGTTTCAGGCTTCTAGCATTTACTGTCGATATTGTTAAATAATGGCTAGTAGAACTAACTATGTTCCCTATATAGCTAGTTCATCTTTTTTTTACCGCTCTGTCTCATGTGCTTTATATTTCACACGATAGTAAATTTTGGAATACTAGTAGCGGTATAGCAAACCATGTACAAACATGAGCAAACTAAGATTTGAAAAAAATTTATGAGGGTTCCAAATCAGTTTTATTTCCATTTTATTATACAAATATCCGTTTTAATAACCTGTACAAATATACATTATTATTTAAGACTCCGTGTAGATAAACTGCTTGAATTTTGTATTTGGAAGAAGGTTGGAGACGTCCTCTACTTAGAACTGAACTGTTGCTCTGTTCGATGGGATTTATAATACACTTTTCATTAGTCATTTTTGAGCTTAACGTCTCCTTTCGTTCATCTTTAGACCATATAAACAATCTAGGGTGTTAGGCACATAGTTGTTTAAATATTCATCATCTATTTGAATCATGCGCAGCTGTTTTGGCTGACAGCTTTTCGTATGTATACAACCTAGCCCTAGCCGCATTCCAAACAGGGAAAGTTAAAATTCCAGAGGCCATCGAAAAACACCATTGAACTTTCTTTTTTTTTTGCTTCCCTTTCAAAAATATTTATTCTCTTAATTTTTTCCCTTTTTTTTTTTACATCTATCTCTTTTTGAATATAAAGGGTCTCGTTTGAAGTATCTCATTTTGTACGGAAGCTGTGCCCTCTCAAGTTTCCTCTTGCGTGGTGTGTCTGTTTCATTGGTTTTTACTGACGATCATCACAATCATATTCAAGTTTGAAATTAGCCTGACTCAAATTAAACTTGAGCCGATAGCCGCCTTTATGGCCCCTCTAGCAATCAAATAGTCTTTTCAGCTCTCATTACCTCTTGCACAATATTTCGATACATTCTGTCCGCCAACTTTACGTGATTTCAACTATTCATTCAAAAAAAAAATTTTTGGAACTTTTTTGCTTTCAATTTTCAATATGACATCTCATTTTCCATTATCAATTATTGGTAAGGCTCAATATAGTAATTTCTCCAGGCGTGTATCCTAATCGAAACATTTTAGGTAATGGCCCCTCTGCATTGTTTTTATCATATATACTCCACGGAAATGTTCCATACTATGACCCTGACACCCAGCATGGTCCGCACCCAGACCGAGAACTTCATCGATTGCTTCAGCCCTACATATATGGCTCTGGTTTAGCTCTTTCACTTCTTGACGCAATGAAGGACCACCGGATTTTGACTTACATACAATTCAGTTATGCATGTTTTTTTTCAGCCAATACAAGTCCCACGAGCTTGTTGTTTGATGCATTAATAGCTTCTGAAGAGGCATCATTTGCCTCCTTTGAGGCCAAGGAAACTCGAATTAAATGGAAACATGAATCAAATTTGGCTATCCCCCATATAATTTTAGGGTCTAGCCCAAAGCCTGGTGGCCAGTGGTCAAGCGGCAACACATCTGACGATACAGAAGAAAAATCCCTGAGCTACGCTGAAATGCTGAGTTTACCTGGTTTTTCTTTTACAGAGTTCTTTCGCGACTTTGAGAAAGCAGAGTCGAGCAAGGGAATCAGAAGCTTCACGAGACCGAAACGAGGCGACATTGCGGACTATTATAGCGCGTACTCAAAAAGAATGTGCGCATCATCTAGTAGATTTCTTTCCAACACTGTTGTTACAAATGTTGAGTTGGTTGATTCAGCCAAACCGATTTACATGATTTTTTATGTTGATAAAATCACTGGTAACACCTATTCACATACAACCAACACTGTTGTACTGGCATCCGGCGTGTTTGAAAAACCACTCAACAATTTGCTTAATCAAAAGTTACCATCAGCAACAACTCCTGTCCTATCTACTCTTGGTCTTCCTATTATTGGTAAAACTCGCATTCCAATTATTGCGCCGCCCAAGAATTTTAAGGATATTGGATCATTGGAGCCGTCTATAATTGTCCCGACATGTCAATCAGAGCTCGCGCATCGTACTGTGTTAGTTTTAGGAACGGGCGTTTCTGCAGCAGAAACTGTCAACAGATATTCTAAATATCCCAACATTCACATTATTCACATGTATCGATGGTCACTAGAAGATCCCGGTCCGTTGAGACGATTTTCAAAGGAAACATATCCGGAGTATGCAAGGATTTACCGCCTAATGAAAAGAGTGTGTAAACAGAATCTTGAAACTACCACTATGCAACCTGATTTCTTCAGCGATGGTAGCGACTACGAATGTATGCCGAACAGCTGCATACTTGACATGTCACCCTGCGGTAAAGTCAGTATCAAACTAGAGACGGGGGAAATAGTAAATAGAACCGTTGGCAGTATAGAGCTTTGTACTGGCAGATCCGGCTCACTCATGTATCTGTCTCCCTCGATTTGCAAGCTTGCGGGGTTTTCAGTCCATGATCACGACAGCGCGACTGCGGCTTCAAATGAAGTCGACTTGAATGCAGTGAGAAAAATGTCTCTGAAACCTTACTTGGTTGCAAACAAACAATCTGTAAAGGAGGAAGGTTCGGAAATTGATGTCGCATCCCCCAATTTAACCACTGACAACCAAGCTAGAGAGCCAGAGAGCACTACCACAAGCCGGCGAAATAGCTGTTTTAGCGACGAGGGGAATTTTAATACTACTCCCAGCCCCAGTCTTGCTAGCAGTGTGCACGAGGATTCCGACGGGGAGTACTCTCTAAGACTAGGTAATGGCCTTTACACCATTGGCAGTCTTACGGGCGAGTCTTTAGTAAGATTGATGTTGGGTGGATGTGCTTGGGTTGCGGGGGACATTTTCAAAAAAGCTCTTACCACATACTGAGCTCATTTCAATATTTGCATTAGAACTATAGAATTTTTTTTTTTATGGATTTTTATTTATTTATCAAGTCTTCTATGTATATATACTTGTGGATCGTCAAAAACAAAACTAAACCATTCATTTCTTGCTTCTAGCCCTAACCCATGTTTTACGAACAAAAATTTTATGATTGAAAAAAGTTTCTCGACAAGCCCTTTAACTGCAGACACTCAAATACATTAGCAGCCATGTCGGATCAGCAAACCACCTACACCCCGCAGGAACAAGAGATTGTCGCTGCGGTTGTTGCTTACTGGAATACCAGTCCTAGCGTTACCAATGTCAAGACAATTCTTGCTGAGGCCTTCACTGACAAGACCAACTGGTCCAAGATTAGTGCGGCCCGACTCAGATCAGCCTTGAAGAAGTTTAATCTGCTGCCAGAAACGCTTGATGAGCGCCGCGACCGATTCAAACTGCAGGAGTATTCACATCTCATCAAAAGTAACTCTGAAAAAATGCCTGGCGTTGAGGAGTATATTGCTGAGCACAAAATCCCCGTTAAAATTGTTGGCAGCAAAACGCGAGGCAACGGCCTTTACACGACGGAGAAGATTAAAAAAAATCAAATTGTCTGGAATGAGGAGCCCCTGGTATTCTACTATGATGACTTAACGGTTTGGACCGAGCAAGTGCGTTCGGGCCAAGGCTGTAGCTACTGTCTCAAACCTATCAGAAATGTGAGACTCGAGGCCAGCTGTGGACGGACTACGGTATGCACTGCGCGCTACTGTAACCGGATTTGCAAGAGCAAGGATAACGCCAAGTATCATGATCTGCTTTTCCATCGCTCTAGTAACGGCGGTGCGTCTGAGACTGCTCGCAAGTTTGAAAAGCACTGCCAGGACCTCAACATGAAGACGGCATTATTTTACAGCTACTTGCTGCTGCGCGCAGTGACTGCTGGTAAGTCGGGAGAGAAGCTGCTTGCGCAGTTCAAGTCGCTTGCTACTGTCTCTAATCAAGTCCGAGCCGAATACCATCTCAAGGGTGTCAGCAACCAGAGCATGTTTAGCTCGGAACAAGACCAGCAGATTTATCGTGATGCGTTTGCATATCTGGAGCAGCTTCTTCAAAAGGCCAACTCGGCGTTTTTGAAGACGTATAGCTACGAGGAATTCCAAAATGGCTTGGGCGCATGGAATTTGAACAACCTCAAGGACAGTTTCTTCCTTGTCTACTCGCACGTGAACCACTCATGCGAGCCTAATGTCATTGCTCATTTTACTGACCGTGATGGTGACCGGTCCAAGGGATTTACTGTTAAGGCCTTGAGCGACATTGGCGCGAATGAGGAGCTCAAGGTCACCTATGTGAACCCTGCGCTTGATTACTTTTCGCGTCAGGATGAGCTGCGCAAGTTCTGGGGTTTTATTTGTGCATGCCCCCGGTGCAAGCGTGAGTTCAAGGAGCTCAAGGCAAAGGAGCAATGATTGTAAATATATTGATACAGATACTATAATTTGCTAATTATTATTATGGTGAAAAAAGAAAGAACGGTTACTTCAACCATGAGTTAAGTCATTTGAAAAAAAAAAAAAAATTGTGTATGGCAGTCGAAAAATAATATTTGTGCTAGTGAGAGCATACCTAACTATCATTTTTTGCTTTTCTAATCGGCGCATCATTTGGTGTAAATTAGATGAGTTTTCAGTAATTCCAGTTTCCCTTTTCTAGTTAATTTTCAAATCAGTTGTAACCTCGCTGGTTGACAAACTTAATTTCTGGTTGAACTAGAGAGTTAGAAAGAGAACAATGATTTCTTTAAAAAAGATGCAAGTATCTATTTTGAGATAAAAGTGATCCCAGAATTGGCGCTGAAAGAAAGATAGTTTAAAGAAGAATTAATGAAACTGACACAATACTTTTTTTTTTTTTTTGAAAAAAAAAAAAACCAGGGAGAGAGAGCTCTTAGATCATAATTGATTTAAAACAATTTTAAAACCGAGAACAATTGTCATTGAGATTCTCAGTAAAAGCAAATAATAATTCACAGATTAATCAAATCGTGTCGTAAAGAAGAGATAAATGTGCTATGAGTTTGGTAAAAAAAAAAAAAAAAAAAAAAGGTAGATCACTAAGCTTTTGTGCGGGTTATAGTTACAAGTCCAAAGTTAGCATATAGGTCTTGAAAAAAAAAGTTTTTCAAGAATAACCATAATATAGCTAATGGACTCACTTATTGTCGGTTTGGTTTTATTATTTCAAACAGAAGAGAAAAAAATATATACTTTTTTCCTATTACAAGTTCCCCATTTAAAGAGATTACTTGTATCTTGTTATCCGTCGATTATGTGAATGCGCAAAAAATAAAGCAATACCTTGACAAACTTGAAATGCTCTAAAGAAGCGGTCATAAAAGTTTTTGACCCACCACTGCATTCAAATAATAGATAGCTTAACAGCATCTTTTGTGAATGATTTTCTTGACCTGCTCGCCGACTGAAATACCTAATTTGCAAGAGTAATTTTCGTGAATTTCCGTCAACCCACAAAACACTAAGCCCGAAAAGAGAACTGTGCCATAAAATGTCAAAATTTTCCAAAAAGATGCTGGCCTCGTTACATGACCGGTCTTGTGAAGAAAACATGTTTAGAATAAAATGGGCTTTGTATAGATATATATACTATATATACAAAAGCCCACTGCTATTGTATTTAGTATAAATTGGTTAGATACTGAGATAATGAAACTGATTTATTATCAAAAACAAATGAGTTGACAAGGTTGTTGCCGATACGCCCCAAGAGCATGACTCTTCAGGCTGCCAAATATCAGAAAAACGATATCAATACCATGTGGTTTTTTAAGCAATTATTTACAGACACACACCCTTACTCGCTCTTTTAGGCGAGAGATGAGTGTTGTGTAATTTATCAATATCAGGACAATCAAACGATTTTTTTTATCTATTCATATTGCTGCTGATAATACATGTATTTTTTTTTTTTTTTTGAATTTGACTGAAATTTTGCCAGTATATGAAAACTACCAAGCTATTGCCCTTGCAATCATGGAAAAAAAAATTATTATGAACTCCGTAATGATGCTGTTTTGTTTGCTACTGCAAACAAGTCTGCCAGCTTTTCATGTATATATATATACCATTATTACGGCTTAACTGAAAAAAAAAACATTTCTGTTATGTTTTCTGTAACATTAATTTTGCGCTTGGCCATGGCAAAAGGGCAGACGCAGGGCACGCAAAGCTAACAATATATATATATATATATATTACTGTTTAGGCTTTTGCTACGATTCTTGAATTTGCTACTGCTGAAATCTCCCTCTACGCTCTTATTTATTGAATTTATTTATAGATAGTAACCGGCAAAAAGCCCCTTCCAAAAAAAAAAAAAAAAAAAAAAAAAGGTTTAACGGTTATTTTCAGCCGTTCACGTCACTTTCCACCAATTTCACAAGCTGTTACAAATTTGGTTCTTTATTTCATTTTTAATTATTATTATTATTTTATTTTTTTTTTTATTTTTTTTAATTTACACTTTAAATAACTCAGGAGAACCTGACAACTTGTTCTTTTTCCAAACTTTTATTTAACAAAAAAGAAAACCTCCCCAGTTGATACTAATAGATTGAAAAAAAAGGGGAAAGGTGAGTTGCAATTGCAAACCTGGTCAAAACCACACACAACGGGCACCACCGGGGTCGCGGTTAGTGGTTACTACTTAATGAACTTATTGATATTACCAGGAGGAGGGCAGGCATAACCGTAACGACAACAACAACAACAACAACAACAACAACAACAAAAAATATAACATTGATAATGAGAAGGCAGCAGCAGAGCGCTAACTTTGTAGATTTACGAGCGGGTCAGTATACCAGTGCGATGCGCTCCGCCATCAAAAATTTCTTTTATTATTATTTTGCTTTGCAATTGTCTAAAATTCACAAACTTTTTACTGGTACAAAAAAAAAAAAAAAAAAAAGATCCCTGAGAGGGAGGGGGGGACCTTGCGGCACAAAAAAAAAAAGGAGCAAATAAAAAATCTATATATATATTTATTCTGCCTGTTAATAACTTTTAATTTCTTTCTTTCTTCTTTTTTTTTTTGCAATGGGATAGTCAATGCTTCATTTTCATATTCATAAGTGCAGAATACCAACTTTCTATCCGGGAAAAAAAAAAATTTTTTTTGATGTATAAGTATTTTTTTTTTTAAATAGCAAAAACTTGGACCTCAAATCCTACTTAGCGTAATCATCTAACGGCGCACCCGGATCTACGGGTATCACCAAGCCAATTTTGTAAGCCCGTAACAGCAGCCCTAAAATTAACATTTCATCACCACGAAAAAAAAAAACAAGAAAAGAAAAAGAAAACATGAAATGAATAAAGTCACAGCCTCAGTATTTTCAACCACCAATCTTGAATAATACTGATACCATTGACGATAATGGCAAATGATTATAATAATTCAACAGAAAATATTGATAATAATGATGATAAAAGGGAGGTGCTTCTATTATTTTTTAAAAGAAA
>JAJMRT010000116.1:27317-48069 GCA_030558065.1 Geotrichum phurueaensis
TTTTTTTTTTTTTTTTTGCTCTTGTCTTTTTCTCACCGCACATTAGCTGGAACTGCCATAATAATAAAAAAAAAAATCACGATCCCTGCCACCAGCACCCGTATTTATTTTTTGCATATCTCTAAACATGATTGAAGCGCGACCAAGCAGACATGTGGTGCTCAAGTACTCTTCGTCCAACAGCCCACCTCCCACACTAGCCACTGAGGGCACTTCCTCCGCTAACGTTACGGCGAATACACGCACACGTAAAAAACGTACCAGCATGGATACGCAGGTGCTAGAAGACCAGGCCGTTATTATTAGCACGAAACGGACAACCCGCAGCAGCAGAAACAACTCAATAGTCCCGGCTGAAGACGAGGAGAACTACATCGAGGAAGAAGACGAGGAAGAGGGCTCAACGTCCGACCCGCCTCAGGAGGCTGAGACGCCCACGCCGGTGGTTCAAACGGCGCCAAAACCAGTGGGTAGGCCCCCCAAATCACGCAACTCCGCGGCCAATAGCAACAACGGTACCAGCACAACCAGCGCTACACGCGGACGGAAACCGGGTCTCCGGCGCGGCCGCAAACCCAAGGACCACACAGCCACACCAGTGAGCGAGAAGCTAGATCCGTTTAAAAACCTGCATCAACATATCAATAACCATTACAAGGAGCACCTTGCGGCGCAGGACCACCTGAAAACAATATTTGCAACGGCGCCGGAAATTCTGGCGGATATTAACCAACTCTACGATTTCTCGCTTGACGCCGAGCTCGAGTGGAACCAAACGGTGGATAAGCTCACACAGGTGCTTATTGACATGAAGGATAAGTGGACGATGCTTGACTATAAGCGGCGGAAGCTTACCGCCGATATTGAGGCTGAGAAAAGCGCGGCAGCATTGAAAGCCAAGGCAAAGACAGATATCTCCGAAGCCGCAGAGATAGAAATCTCCGAGGCTGCAGAGGAAGAGGCCGAAGAAAAAGAGCTTGAGGCCATGAATTCATCGCAAAAGGTTGTCGAAGCTATGAAATTATCTGAGGCAGATGCTGGAGCCATGAAATCACCTGAGGGGAATGCTGGAATGGAATCCTCTGAACCAAAGTCCTCTGAACTAAAGTCCTCTGAAACGAAATTCTCTGAAACGAAATCCTCTGAAATGAAATCCTCTGAAGTAGAATTCTCAGAAGAGGGGGCAGAAGCTGTTAAAGAGGATGCCGCTGCGGTTGCTGACCAAGATTTAAACCCTGCTGACCCCCTTAACCCTGAAGCCGAGACGGTTAATATCGATGCCCAACCCGCGCGCCATGAGACCAAAGAGAGCGTTGACACCAACACCATCAAGGACAATAATGAGGAGACTGCCAGTAACGTCGATATTGTTATGGCTGACCCCGTCGCCGCAGAGGGACCCGAACCGGCGCTGAAAAAGCGCAAATTGTAATGTTTTTTTTTGTTTTTTTTAAAAAAAAAAAAAAGGCTTGTCTGCGTATGGATAATTCTACATAACTTTGATGCTCAATATTTATTATTTTATTTTATCTTACATTGAATTATTGTCCTAGCTACGCACATATATACAGAGTGATCGTCGGAATCGACATCCTCGCTACTGGGTTATGGGTGGTTTTTTTTTTTTGAGCTTTGGTGGTCTGGATCTCTTGGCCGGTTGTGCATATGCTGGTACCAGGAGGGCAGTTCAGCCGTGCAGTTGGGGCAAGGGGAAAGCAACTTTTTTTTTTATTTTTGGCAGAGTGACTCAAATAGAACAAACTGAGAAAGCTGCTAAACATCCGGGCAAAATAAAAATTAAATGGAATAATATACATAGATATATATATAAATATTAGAAAAAATGGGTAATAATGGTAATTGTAACGCAAAAAATAAAATAAAAAAACTATAGCAGAAAGAATGGTGTTTCAGATCAAGTTCTGTAGGCAGGGCTGACCTTTAAATTTCACCGTGATAAAAAAAAACAATAAAACCTCCATTGTTGTCTTAATCCAACTGTACATGAGATTTATGCTGTTGCTGTTTTATTTGCTTGAACTGTTGCTCACATGCCCAGTCGTTAGTCTGCGTCGTATCTTTTGTTATTGTTGTTTTTTGTGTACGTTTACAATCTTCTTCTGACCTCTTTTGAGAATGTTGATAGTTTAATTATTACCCAACGTTATAACACCCATCTATCCTATTTTTTTTTTTTTTTTCGCGAGCGACGATCATTGCTTTGCCCACGTTCCGTTGTTTTGGCGATGAGAGAAAAAAAAAAAAAAAAAAAACCTGGTTGGTGGAGAGAACGGTTACAAAAGTCTTAATACGGAATAGCATTCCTAAAAAGAATTTCAAAAAAAAAAAAAGGTTTAGGTGCCAAAACAAGCAGCGGTGACAAAACCTTGGCCGCCATCACCAAAAAATTAAAAAAATAAAAATGTGTCAACCCTTTGTGTCACGTGACAGCACAATTGTTAAAGCCAATGGCAGATAAAACATACTGAACGGAACCAAGTTTAGTGATCAATAATAAAATAAAAAGAGTATACGTTTTATAAAGAATTTATATTTTATTATTTTTTTTTTTCTTTTTTAAAAGCCATCGAATTATGGTATTAGCATGATGGCCTGGGTTGTTCAGGAAGTGAAGAATGGCTGTCTCCCTGATTCTAAATTGCACAACTATGTAAATATACATTCTATTCATCTCCCCCATCTGGAAACCAATCAACTTAAAAAAAAAAAAAAAAACGGTTTAATACCCCATTGTATCATGGCCTTTATACGCTTACATCGCTATAGGAAAACTCGTCTAAATGGCACTATTATCCATATTTCTTCTCTTGGCGCAGATCTTGCACCCCTCTGATAATAATCATTTATGCTGAATAAATATAAACACTTGTATCCTCCAAGTCCCGCACAATGTACGGGTTTCCCGGTGCCATGAGCACTTCTAATGCTCGCTTAAATTCACCCTTCTCCAAGCTCCCCCGTTCCTTGGTCAATTCCACCACTTCGCTGACCAGTTGCGCGTGTTTCATGCGTTTCCGCATTTTCATCACCCGCACAATGGCAGATTGCAACTCCAAACTTCGATTTCTCTCAACTTGCTTTCGCACTCCTTGATTTTGTAGCAATTGGTTTCCAGAACCTCCGACGCGGTACCCAGTGAAAACAATCCGTTGTTTAGCTGTTGGTAGGTCCTTGACCATTTTAAACTTATCGTTATCGTTAAAAGCTTCAACTTTACCCTTTTTCGGCTCTGCACTGGATTTACTTGTGCTAGCGCGGTTAATCTGTAACAGGCGGACTTTACCAGCAACCAAAGAGTGTAAAGCAGGATTCAGATAGGTTTTTGCATTAGCATTAACCATGCCAGTCTCTTCGGCAATCTTGGAATATGTCAGCCAGCCATCACTATTCTCACTGCAAACATTGTTGAACTGTAAAACAATGAGAGCTTGAAAAACGTTCATGTACATTTCCCGAATACCAGAGGTAAACTCGCCCTTAATAACAACCAAATCCCGCACAGGCGCCCACGTCAGCTTGCGGCGCTCATGACGGTCCGTGTAAAAACTGGTGTATTTATCCATGCATTTTTCCATTTCCGGAGGAAATTTCAAAGCCAAGCTTGGCGTGCGCATGGAAGTTGGCCATTTTCCCTCGGTTAAAACTCGTGCATTAAACTGGATCCGCTGCTTGCTGGTCGAACTCTCACGGAACTCGCGGCTGAGATCACGAGAAATGTTAAAGTCCTTTATCATGGTTTCTAAATCATCCACATTGTGCTGGCCAACCACTGTTTTTAAAACTTCCATAACAGCAATTTCCCGGTCAAGATCAGACTTGTTTCCTAATAATCGATTGCTAAGATATTCTTTGTAATAAATCTTAAGAGTGTCCTTGCTAACCACCAAGTTCTGTAACCCCCGTTCCACATAGTGTAACAGGAAATCATGCGTGCCGTCATCGCCAAATAGAGTAGCAGTTGTTTGGCCTCGGATAAGGCCACCATCAATTGACTTGACAAAGCTGTCGATAACGCGCTCGTCGTTCTCGCCCACTGCTTTCGCCCACTCCACCTGTACTAGTCTATCTAGCTCACTCTGGCGGGCCGGAGTTATCTGTGTTTCGGTAAACTTGCGTATCAAAAACAAAAACCTCATTGCTTCGTTTGCCAAAACAGTACCTTCAAGCGCCAGTAGTCGTGGAACTTCGGCGCGAATACAGGTTGCCAGGCCTCGAGATACTGGTGTAAATTTGCTTTCAATAGTAAATAATTGTCCAAGCGCTAACGCAGCCTTGCTATCGTTATTGACAACAATAGTAGGTAACTCGCATTTGACTCGGCTGGCTGATGCTAATAGCATAATGTCTAAAAATATTGCTGAAATTGACATATCAAGGAAGTAATCGTACTCTCGAAGTCGGCTCTTTGCCTTTTGACATTCTTCAAGAAGATTGCTGATAGTTTGAGAATTGAATGAAGGTATCAGCTCATTTGATACAAACTGGTTAAAGCCGGAGGTCAAGTCTGACTTGAAGGTATCGGTTATCGTCGTACCTTGATCGTTAAAGTCACCAGTATGCAAAATGTCGGCAACCCCCTGTAAAAGTTCTGTTCGCTCAAGTAGTGTATATTTTTCAAAGGAATTCGTAATAACTTCTTTAAACAAATCCAAAACAGCAACTTGAAGTTGCAAATAAATATGATGTTGCTCAAACTCTTTCTTCACAATTGCCAAGATGTTATCATAAACGCCACCACTACTATAGCCACGGTTTGCTCTCAAAACACCTTGATCCAGGTATGCTAAAAGCTTTTGAAGCAAGCCAGCAGTTTGCTTGATAACTTCAAACCATCGAACTATGCCAATTGCGCCACCTTTAATATCATTAACTTGTTTTGAAACATTAGGAACAATTACAGTATCGACAAGGGTAGTCCAGAGTCTTTCGCTTTCAGGTCGGCCTAGCCGAAAAACGCTCTCCGCATCTCTGTATATCCGCAGTAGCGTTCCACCTGCACTGTTTCCACCCTCGGCTTGTTGAAACTGACATTGTTGTCGAAAAAGATTTCGTACGCCAGTACTGATTGACTCAATAGTTTTTTGCAAGTATTTTTCGAGCTTTTGTTTGCGCTCCTCGGTCAAGGCCAAGCTTCCGCCGTCATTAGGTCCCCTGGTGAGGGTTGGTGATTGAAACTTGATAAAAACATTGTGTCGGTTGCCAGTCGGAGGCGGAGCTTTAATAGAACGGCGAGGTTTGCGAAGTGACCCCGATGAAGGCACATCCATAGCTAGAAATCTTTACTCTCGAGCAGTTGTCTGGTCAATGTTTTAGCGAGTATGACGAGGTTGGAACAGATCACGATACCAAACAATTTTGTTGGTTCTGACACACTGCAAAGGCAGGAACTAAGGTTGTGAATTATCTCCCACATCCAGAACTAGCAATAAGATCATGTGATCTGAATCCTGAACTTCTAAAGAGACAGCAGTAAGGCTAAAAAAATAAAATCAGTTGTGCGCATTCCCTACACAGGGACCCCTTTTGTCTGAACGTCGTTTATTGAGCACAGCTCCCCTGCGTTCTTTCTACAAAACACCTTGTTCTACAATTCACTTCAAAGTATCATAAAATAATTTGTTAGGCTCACAAGAACATTTATTGCACAATATAGAAAATTTTAAACAATTGACTGATACTGTTTAGTCGAAGAGACCAAGACCCATGTCGTCGTCGGACTCCTCCTCAGCCTCGGGCTCCTCCTCAGCGGCGGCCTCAGCGGCACCACCGGCAGCGGCAGCAGAGCCAGCAGCAGCAGCAGCACCACCAGTGGGGACGGAAGCAAGCTTCTCGGAACCCTCAGCAATGAGCTCCTGGACGTCCTTGCCAGAGACCTCCTTGAGGAGAGCCTCAACACGGGCGTCTTCAACCTCGATACCGACGGCAGAAAGAACAGCCTTAATGTCGGCAGCAGAGGGAGAGGCGTTACCGGCAGTAGTGAGCAAAAGGTAGGCAGCAAGGTACTTCACTGTAAAAATATGTTAGCATAATAATTCAAAAAAGACAAAATGTAACCAATTAGAATGATTAAAAGAAAACCAAGCAGAGGTTTGCCCTAAAATAATGCTTGTACGTACTTTTTAATTATGTCTTGTAGAGGCTGAAATAATCGATTTAAGCTGAGATATTAGCAGACTATTCCTTGAGGAAAGAAAAAATGGAAAAAAAATGGAGGTGCAAAAACTTTTGCGAGAAGGTTGGGTAAATTTTTCGATTTCCAAAATCAGTTCTCAATTATGCGTTTATGCGTATCTTTCATACTGCTGTTAGGGCTGTGACCTAAATAAAAGCATATTTCTAACAGTCACTCTACGGTACTATAGTTACTGTGGCTGTACATATCAGAACCAGAGCTCTTCCTCCGGAAAATTGAAAAAATTCTACACCATCTCAGATTTGTCAAGAAACATCGAGTTCCTGACCCTGCGACCAGTCTTGGAGTCTATCAACGAACACACATATATATCATCATGTCTGAATCTGCTACTGGTATGTTTACCCCTGGACAAGTCATGCCGGATTTTTTTTTTCTTCCCAAAGATCCCATGTTGCTTTTAATTTGTTATCAATATGGCCATGTGCTAACTGTTATGCTGCCCCACAGATTCCCGTAAGAAGAGATCCTTCAAGAAGTTCTCCTACCGTGGCGTTGACCTTGCCGACCTCCTTAAAATGGACACCCAGGAGTTCTCCAAGATCGTCCATGCCCGTGCTCGCCGTAGATTCACTCGTGGTCTTAACAGCAAGCCCATGGGTCTGATCAAGAAGCTCCGTGCCGCTAAGGAGGCCGCTGCTCCTAACGAGAAGCCCGCCCCTGTCAAGACTCACCTGCGCAACATGATCATTGTCCCCGAGATGATCGGCTCTGTCCTTGGTGTCTACAACGGTAAGGCTTTCAACCAGGTTGAGATTAAGCCCGAGATGGTTGGTCACTACCTTGGTGAGTTTGCCATCACTTACACTCCTACCAGACACGGTAGACCCGGTATTGGTGGCACCAACACTGCTCGTTTCATTCCTTTGAAATAAGCGCAATGTATATTTTTTATGTTTAATAAAGATATGATGATAAAAACCCCGGCACCATTCGACAATAATGTATCTGCATTCAGCAAGAGGCAAGAAGTGGTCAATTACCATAACAGTTAGACTTCTGAATATACGACTGCAGTAGTGTTAGTCTGTTCCAACTCAGTGGAGTGTATAATTTTGTTTTTGCATCTTGTAGTTGTTTACTTGGTGGGAATTTGAAGACATGGCGGATTGATTGTAGATAAATCTTGCAGTTGTTGGTTGTGGTAAACTATAACTTTTTGAGTTGATCAGGGTTCAGTAAGACGCGTTAAGAATGCACCTATATTGTAGAGCTTATAGGATGGTAAACCAAATAGAATTATTTTTTTTCCTTTTTATTGACTGGTTAAGATCTAAGCCAAACTACGTGCCTTGTTGTTCCAAGTTACAAGAATACGGCCATGGCGGCGGAGTTATTATATATGGCTTATATTGATACGCCAGCTTAGTTGAAGAAATATTTTGTTTGACAGCCGTTTTGACAGCCGTTTACTAGTCTGGCGATTCCCAGCTTATTTCACACAATCAGGTGGAAACAAAGAAGTTTTTCAAACACAGTTGACCAGTTTTCTAAACAACCCCACGGTGATTTCAAAAAACCAAAGCCTTAGACAGTTTCAAAAACGCACCGTCTTTTTATAATGTTCAACGGCCAAGATAGAACAGTTTATAATATAATTCATTGATAAGTACTAGCGCCGACAGTCATGATCACACCCAAATAGCTAGTAGATGTCGTTAATGAGAACATGTAATGGTCTATGCTATCACAAAAACACATCGAGAAAATCAACTATAAACTATTGTCAGTTGCTTTTTTGTTATCAACATCAAGAAGACGGTTAAGGTGTAAGAAACAAAAAGCGTGTCTACTAAAAACCTCTGGCGGAAAGGTAACCTTTAATTGCCTAGAAGTTCGAGTTCAACTTGTTTTCTGAAAAATTATTCAATTGACCAAAAGCTGAAATATTCACATTAATAGTATAAACGCATTTAGAAAATCCTGAAGTCATACATTATTTTATCAATCGGCCATTAATAGAACCAAAACATTTTTTTTTAAAGTTCAGCAATAAAGGCAATCAAAGAATTTTGTACTTTCTCTTGTAAATGAAGTGATTTGCAAAAAATTGACGCCATTAAAGCAAAAAAAATTTAATTTGCATTGTCACTTTATATTTTGCTATTTTTATTTCATGATATCTCTTTTTTTTTTTTTTTTAATTGTATTCTATAGAGTTCTCAATCTTTTTTCACAAAGTACTTTTTGAGACATTCCTTTTTTCTGTTAATACTTGATGAATTCATAGGCAAGTATAAAAGCATCAACGGACAATTTGTTACTTGAGCTATAGAACTGATTAAATTTATTATTCCTGGATTTAAGAATTTGTCAATAATATAAGAGAACTGATTTAATTTTTCAATCATTTCAGAGTATTTCAAGTGTCTACTGTCAATCATATATTCGAAGATTAACCCAAGCTTTAACGCTTAACGTAGTTTTAAATGATATCAATACAATATGATAGACATCAAAATATATCTCGCATTGAATTTAAGAAGGTTTAGAATTTCCTGCTCTATAAGTTAAACTATACAAGGTATTCTTTCATATACATGCATGATATTATCTGTTTGTGAATGTCGTCATAGAACCTATAAATTTCAGAATCGAAAGGAATAGCGTGATGGCTTGTGTCAACATTTTCTTGGAAAATTTTTACTCAAGTATAAACTTAGTACAATAGTCTAATTAGCCAATTCCTGTTCAACTTGAAACAAGCCGCTTTTACTTTCTAGGTTGACTTTAGATCTAAAACAGTCTTTAATATTAATGGCAGCGATTAGTACCTGTAAAATAGGCTCAGCTAAACGGAAATTTTCGGTTTTAAAATAGATAGTTTGCACCAGCTTTAATTAAAAAGCCGCAATCGCTTAACTAGCTTCTTGGCTAGTCTAAACTACATCGCTAAACTGCCACCAGGGCCAAGATTTTCTAGATCTTTATATAAAGCTTAAAAAGTTCAGACATCCAAATTGAAATGAGACAACAAGCAATTACTTATACATGAGGCAATCAACTTATGAATTGTGAAATTACCACAAGTGGTTTAAATGAAGGCATTGCTACTGTTTTCAGAGCACTTTTGGGAAGGAAAAAAAAAAACGATATTCCTCTATGTAAACCTTTCTCAGTATCAGTCTATTAAGAAGAAAAGTTTGAGACTGTTTGACCCAGTAGTTAAAAAAAAAAAAAGAAAAAGAAACACTGAAGTACCTTAAAATCCAAGTTTTACGTTTCTTTCTCTTCATCAGGTCAATTTTTGCTAAAAAAAAGTTGCAGATCTGACAAGAACCAACTGCTCATATGGTATTACCTAGCAGGACACCCACTCAAGAATAGTTTCATAACAATAAAGCGTGCGCCAGATTTTACTAACTCTATACTTGCGAAAAGAGAAAAAAACACAATGTGCTCTTCAGGATTCCCTACTCTGCTTGAGACAGTTGAGAAAAATCCAATCATCCCGGGTTTCCGCGACCACAAGTACAAACGTACTACAAATACTTTCAGACCCAGGTTAACTTGGTATTTTTCTTAGCAGGTATAAATGAAAAAAAAGAAGTTGATTTTACAAGACTTTTCGGGTAAACTAGCCCGAGTTAAAGGATTTTAAACTACACTAACCAAAATCCTGACCCAATTGAGGCTTATTTCCACTGCATATTAGCCGCACCGCACAAATTTACTAGAAAAAGTAACCAAGCTACCAGCATGCTTGTACACTGAAAATTTGAAATTTGTGAAAAATAAGAAGAAAAAAAAAAAAAAAAAATAATAATATATAATTATTATTTTTACCGTTTTGTTAGTTTTATTGACTGGTCTGCGGACACAATCAAACGCTGGCTGTTTGTGATTTTTTTTGACTTTTGTGTTCTCATTAAAAATTTCTGGTAAAGCATTAGCCAAGGCCTTTTCTCCGTTGATCCAGCTTGATGAGATAGATGGTTGACTATCTTAAAGATGCAAGCCATTTTATTAACGTAAATTTCATTAGAGATTGTGGATACAAATTGCTAAAGTTATTACCGTAGACACTGATTTTCAATTTATTTATTAGGTTTTTTACCAATATGTGGTGTTGAGCAAACCTAGACATCAATGGCTAGTTCTCCTTACAAGATCCGTGTATGAACTTGCAGAACCAAGCGTAAAAAAGTAGCACCTAGGAAAAACACTACCTATACTAAAAACTGCGCTGGCAACGCAGAAACTTCAGCAAAGGCCTTGAACATCTCTTGACTTGAGTATTAGTGGTAGTAATGTTGTCACCCAATGGCTGCTGTGTTTCCACTACGCAACTTGTTATGAAATTGATACCCGGATACAACCATCAAGAATGAAGTAACTGCCCAAGCAGCTTTTCACTTCTTCTAATTGATGGCATAAGTGGCGCCTATCAACTTTATCGATAACATGATATTTTTTTCTGTGATCCCGCATGCGATGTTGTCTTTGGCCTGGCCACCTTTCAAGAGCGCCAGAAACGGTAAATAATAGAGCCGGGATAGATTCTGGCAAAAGCATCAAAGACTTGAGCCTCCGGCTTTTAGTACCATCACCTCTGAAATTTCAACCAGAATTAGGCGGTTCCAGCCGTGTGTCTCGCAAGCTTTCTTGGTATCAGCAACGACATGACGAAATATCACGTGAACTTTCAATTTTAAACTACCCCATTAAGCTCTTACTATATGAGTCTTATTTAACCTTAATTTTCAAAACCTGAGTATACTTTTTTGCTATCATTTGTTGGATAATTACGCCATTTAAATATAAATTTGTTAAGATCTTTTACGGTATCTGAATTCCGAGCCGCTAGTAAAATAAAAACAAACTTGTGGCTTTGTTGGCTAATTATGTCTTTTTTTTTCCAACACGCCAACATAAAGTTTTGATTGATTAAGTTACCATGGCTTAACAATTCCCGTCTCTAAACATCAACAGCTGAATATTTTGATTTGATAGGGGGTATTTTTTTTTTCACACAGTAAAAAAAAACCCTGAAAACTTGAAAGCATCAGATCCGTTTCAGCAAATAAAACTTCATGGTTATCGGATGTGCATAGTTCTGTAAAGTCCATTTTATGAGTATTCAATATGGTGTAACATGTCTGGGGACTCAATTTATCACTTCAAACCATTTTTCCAGTTTCAGTTTGCATTTCATAAGTCCCTGCTAACTTATGGTTAACGGTTTTTTCTGAGATCTTGACTAATATTGATATTGACAAAATCAAATATATATACTAGAAAATTACCTTCCATTTTTTATTTATTTTTTTTTTTTTTATTTCTGGTTACCTCATTGTTATTTATAATTTTCACTATCCAACATTTTCCTCACACATTCACAGGATGGGCTCGGGATCAAACTTGAAAGAGTATAGCATTGGAGTTGCTTCCGGTTTTAAAACCGCTGGCAAAAAGTTTGCTAAATTCTTCCCCCACGAAAGAATCATCGATGAAGAAGCTATTCGGGCTAAACTCAATCTCCCAACTGAACAAGAGATTTTAGCCCGTGTTGAAGCTGAACAAAAGCAAGCTGAGCTGAATGCAAGTCTTCCTATTGTACACGAAATTCGAGATGAAGCCAATCGCAGTTGGTGGAGACTTTTTGATGAGTTTGAATATAAAACACCCGTTTCCAATAAGAGCGAAAGAAAATGGTATCATTGGTTTGATCCCAAAGATACTCCTGCGGAGAGAAAACTTATTCTTAAGCTCGACATTCTTCTTGCTTGTTTTGCATTTGTTATGTATTGGATTAAGTATCTTGACCAGGTCAACTTGAATAACGCTTACGTTTCTGGTATGAAAGAAGATCTTAACATGAAGGGCAACGATCTCGTCAACACACAAATGGTGTACACAGTTGGCGCCATTGTTTTTCAAATTCCTTGCATGTATGTCATTCACAAATACCCTACCAACTACCTTCTCCCGTTTATGGATATTGGCTGGGGTCTTTTTACTCTCGCTGTTTACAAGTCTAAAAACACAGGTCAACTACAGGCTTTCAGATTTATGGTTGGTGTCTTTGAGTCTGCTTTTTACCCTACCATTAACTACTTGCTGGGAAGTTGGTATACTCCTACTGAGTATGCCCGCCGTGGTGGTATCTTCTATTGGGGACAAATGCTTGGTGTTTTGACTGCTGGCTTATTGCAAGCTGCCACGTTCAAAAACCTTCACAATGTTGGCGGACTCGAGGGCTGGAGATGGATGTTTATCATTGATGCCATCATCACTTTCCCCATTGGCCTCATTGGCATTTGGTCACTTCCTGGTATTCCCGCCAAGTGTTACTCTGTTTTCCTCACTGACGAAGAAATCTTCCTTGCCAGAGAACGTCTCAGAAGAAACAAATTTAGCACTGAAGATGACACCAAGTCTTTTTTCACTTGGAAACTTTGGAAAGACATGCTCTCTCAGTGGAAGATTTGGCTCTTTGTTCTTATGAACGTTATTGCATGGAACAATTCCAATGCCTCTTATGGCACCTACCTTCTTTGGCTCAAGTCTCTTAAGAGATTCTCTACTGTTAAGGTTAATCAACTATCTGCTATTACACCTGCCCTTGGTATAGTTTGGATTTGGATCACCTGTGCCGGTTCTGATTTGCTCAACTCACGTTTTGGTGCTATTGTGTTTTCTCAGGTGTTGAACACTGTCGGAAATATCATTCTTGCTGTTTGGGATGTACCTGAGTCTGCAAAGTGGTTTGCTTTCATGCTTCAATACTTTGGTTGGGCTATGATTGCTGTAGGCTTTGGTTGGATGAATGATGCTGCTAGAGCTTCCCATCAGCAGCGTGCCATTATTACAATTTGTATGAACATGTTTGGTCAAACATCTACTGCTTTTACATCTGTTTTAGTATGGAAGACTGTTGAGGCTCCTAGATTTCTCAAGGGTTTCACTTTTGCCGCTTCTTGTGCGTTTTCTATCATTGTCGTGGCTTTCATTATTTTGGCCTTCTATAAGCGGGATGAGCGCCGCATTGCTCATGAAAATGGTATCATTGTTTACAATTCCAAGAAGGGTGAAGCGGCTCCTGAAATCCTGGCTGATGGTACTGTCATTGTCAATGACGGTGAAGGTAGAAAGGAGTATAGACTAGTTTCTCCTACTAGCGAGACATGCTCTGCAGAGTATGTGAATGATAGTGTTTCTGAAAAGCATTAAAAAATTAGTTTTTGTTTTTGTTTTGTTTTAATGAATTTTCATACGGCTAGACACATTATATGTTCCTATATATATATTAATGAAAAAAAAAAAAAAGTAGTAATGCATCATAAAAATTAAAGTAGTCGAACGTAAATCTACAAAGCCCATGCTACTCTATAACTATTTTACATAAAAAAAAATAATAATAAATTGTTCCTAAATGCATGCGCCTAGTCTCACAATAATGTGAGTTTGTTTAACAATGCGGACGGCTTAGCCTCATTTTTTTTTCGCAAGGATAAAATGATCAGCTTCTCTAATAATGTTATCAAACGTGTATGATTTGCCATGAAAATATACATAAAGAAAAGTTAAGCCACGGATATATATATGTATATATCTTATTTAAATTTTTTTATTTCCTCAGCTAGCGAGCGACCTTAACCCGCCTAAGCTGATTTGCTGTGTTAATTTGGGTGTCCGATTGCTATATGAATTTTATGAAGCTTCCGGGGATTTCTTTAACAAAAATCATTTAGCAAATCAATCAAAAATTTCTACCTAGACACAATATATGACAGAATTACTCTGGACTTTGTGACCGAAGCAATTGCTTACAGCGCAAGACAGCTAGTAGATGTCAACAACACACAATGGGCAAATAAAAGGCAGCGCCAGGACGCAAAGACTTCCTTCTCTCCACCCTCGGCCATGCCCGTGGCCATTTGTATGACAGACAAATACACCAGAACATTTCCTAGCTGGAATCAGTGGCTAAAATCAAAACCCCTAAATGAATTAGTCAATAGCGCTTGGAAAACCACAAAAGTTGACCGAAAGCGTGATTTCCAACTATTCATGTTGCCTAAAGTCAATAAACGTCTCACTATCGCAAACTTTGAAAAAAGGTTCCGGGCGAGAAACCAATTATGCTCACTCTGTGGTAACCATGCAGACGGTGACGGGAAACCCTGCGAATTGCACCCCTTGTACGACGACGTGAAGCAAAACAACAAAACCATATTGGGACAAGACATCAATTTCTTCTACAAGGCAACAAACATAGCAGCGGTTTCTTCTTACTCAAACAAATACATAAATTCTGAAGACACAGCAGAAAATGAACTAGCAAGCACCTTCCCTGAATGGAGAAGAAAACTGATGGCTATCGCGGGCGAACGGGCACCTGTACGTCTATCTGCAACTGCAAAACTTAAGGGTTTGAATGGGTCGTGGTTAACAGTACCAGTTGCTGTTGACACTCACAGTCAACGTTCCTTCGTCACTGACTCGTTCGTAAAAACCTTTAATCTTGAGAGGTACATGACCAAACCCCCAGATAGTCTGGTCATTAAGGCACACCTCCACCAATCCCTTATGATAAGTGACAGAGCTTTATGGATCAGATTGTCCTTAGATAACACGATTTGCGATGTCATGGCCTATGTGGTGGACAATACTGAATCAGACGAATTAATCCTAGGCATGGACTGGGTATCAAATTACAATGTCAGTTTCCCGAGAGACTCGAAAAATGAGATCAAAATCATCATCGGCCAAGATAAAGACCCATGGCCACAACCAGAGCAGACCTCACCAAATGAAAGCGATGACACAGCAGAAAAAACAGTATCCGTTGCATCCGTGATGTTTGAACGTTACGTTCCAGGCTCAAGACACATTCAGAAGTATAAAGACTCAGTTTTCAACAAGACTACAAACTCACCAACTCTAATATTAACGGTCAATCTTATGACATGCCGGTGGAACTCTTAGAACCAGAATACCAACCACCCGCAGTACGCTATATCCCCATTCCAGAGTCTGATTGAGATGAAGCAAGAAAATTACTAGAAGGCATGGTAAAAAACGGTCAACTCAAAAAAGAACCAACCAGATACCTGCATCCTACCTACTTTCTGAGAAAGAAAGAATCGGGGTCTCTCAGGTTCATAGCCGACATGACCGCGATAAACGCCAAAGTCCATCATCAACCCATCAAATTACTACACATCAAAGACTTAATTAGCAGCTTGTGCCAAGCTAAACACTTTACCACCCTTGATATCTCGGACGCCTTTCATCAGCTCCCTGTGAAACCAGAGCACATGAAATACTTGGGCATCGCGACCCCCTTTGGTCAATACACTTATCAAGTAGCTCCAATGGGGTTCTGCAATAATCCCACGTATTGGCAAATTTTCATTGAAACTGCTCTTCAAGAAGTGATAGATCAAGGCGTGGCAATATACATGGATGATATCATCATTCATACACAAGGTACCCTGTTAGATCACGAGCTAGTGGTAGACAAAGTTCTTAAAATATTAAATACCCGCAATCTGAGGTGTAGCCCGACAAAATGCAAATTCAACGCAAAAGCATTTAAATTCCTGGGTCATTGGATTGACGTCACAAGTACAGGGGTTACATATATATATATATAATCAGTTTATTGTCCTTATAACTATTCAAAATTATACACAGAAGACATTAATACAACAAAAATAACCCTCTTAGCGGGGAATGCGCCATTCACTATATATTTCATTCACTTTGATGGCACCGATATTTCCACAAACTCAGTCCGTGTGTCAAGGGAAACCCGACATGATCGTCACTACAATGCGTTATGTTGAGTGGGAGGGCAAGCCGGTAAAACCTTGACAGGCTATGCTGTTAAGCTGACCATCAATTGAAGAAGTGCGGTGACGAATCGAGGAACTTGACCACCGCTTCAATGCCTTTCTTGGTATCCAGTAGGACATTGACTTCAAGTTCCGGGGAATATGTTCTTAGGTGCGTACGCCCCGATTCGCAGAGGGCGCAGTCCTTCAGCAGGTGCACAACCGTTTCAGGCTGACCAAATTCACACTTGTGATTTCTATTCAAAACTCCTATTTTTTTAAAATAGGATCCAATAACTCCATGGCTAGTTCTCAATTGCACTACCTTGTTGAGGGTGTGACGGTTCGCTTTTTCCATGATGCTGCGAAGAGGACTATAGTTGCCTGGGTCGCCATAGAGGCCAAGCTTGGTGAACGACCTGTAAAAGCCGCCCTTAAAACTCTCATCATATTCTGATCTCCAGGCTGAACGAGCTTGAGCCCTAATGCTCTTCCTGAGTTTGGCAGTGATTTCGGCCGCCTTGAGTACCATGCTCATCTTAGCACGCTTCCAAGGTGGTCGGGTGTTTCAAAAGACATCCTTTCCAGCTGATCCTATCTGACAAGTCTGATAGAATAGCAATGCTAGCGGTTAATTTTCAGCCACAGGGCCTTGTCTCTTAATCAACCTCCTAACTGGGTTATTTGGGCTAACATCCCTAAGAGCTCTCAGAGAATATCGCTTACCAAGTTCCTCAGCTCGCTTGCAGAAAGGTGGGACACCCGCGTCCCGCTGTAAAATGCAGGTTGCAGTCGTTTCAAAAGCACCCAAGGTCTTCCTTAGAGCAAGATTTTGAATACTTTCAAGTTTGTCCCTGTAAACCTTTGGTGTTCTTTGATACCATACTGGACTAGCGTACTCCATGACTGGCCTAACGCATGAAACATAGAGTTGCCTCATAGTCTGATCAGTAATGCGTCTAAGAACACCACCTAGTCTTCCTATTGCGCCAGCCGCTTTTGTAGCCTTAGAAATCACATTCTTAACGTGTTCGGCAAAGGAAAAACTGCGGCTAATAGTGACACCTAGTAGTTTTAGACTGCCCTGAGCAGGTCTCCTAGGTGCACCATCTACCGGAATCACAAGTTTCCTTCTCCACTTTCTTGCTTTCTTCCTCTTGCCGGGGAAACGAGGTCGTATATGGATAAAGCCAAGTTTATCGCCATAATCAAACTCAGTATGAGACCCTACGGCGCAGTCATGACATATCTTCAGTACGTTCGAAAGCTTAGTGACGTTCTTGTTGGCGTCTTTTCCACTCGTGTAGATAGTGATATCGTCAACAAAACCAATCACCCTAACACCAGCGTCACGTATGGTCCAGTAAAGATTGCTCGTGCATATGAGAAACAATAGAGGAGAGATTGGCGATCCTTGCGGTACGCCTGTCTCCACCTTTCTTGCTTCAGAGAGATTCCCATCAACAATGAGGCTTGTCTTCCTCGCACTCACAAATCTAGATACCCAACTCTTGGCAGCCTGGGGGAGATCCATGTTTTCCATGGCCTTTACTAAGACTCCTTTGTCAACATTGTCAAAAGCGCCCTTGGCATCAATTGCTAAAACTGAAGTTGTTCTTTTTCTCAGTATATTTTGGTCAACATAGTGAGTCAAGCTAGCCAGCGCGTCTACAGCTGAATACCCTTTACGGGCTCCAAACTGATGCTTTGAAATAGATTCTGAAGTTAGTGCCGAGAGCCTCCTCTGCACAATCTTCTCTAAGACTTTACCCAGACAGTTAAGAAGAGTGATGGGCCGGTAAGATTTAGCCAGCTCCTCAGCTCTCCCTTTCTTTCTTAGAACCACCGTGTACCCCTCGCAGAAAGCTTTGGGATGGTGGCCTATCCTCACACACTCCCTAAAGAGTCTGGCAAGGAGGGTCTTGAATGGTTTTACCTTCCAAGCATGCTTGATAGCAATTGTCTTTACCCCGTCAGGACCAGCGGCCTTGTACAAAGATTGAGTCGATATGGCTTCCTCAATTTCTCTGACTTTAAGCTCAGGCCACCTGTCGTCCCCTTCCCTGCAGAAAGGAACTGCCGGCGAACGTACTCCGGTTTTGGTTGGGAAAAGCTCATCAAACAGCGTGTCAACAATTTCTTTAGTCGACTTTACTATTGAGCCATCCTTCCTCATAAGCTCTGAAGTAACCCCTCTTGATTCTACCCCTCTAGCATATGGCAACACATCCCACAGGTTCTCAGAATTTTTGGTGCATAAAAACTGGTTCCAGCACTCACTTTTAGCTTGAACTATAGCCTCTCGAAACTCATGCTCACTGGCCTCGGCTTGCTGTCGGTTCTCCGGAGTTGGATCACGTTTAGCCTGCTGTCTGACCTTTCTGTACTCGCCTCTCATAGCCTTGAGGTTGTCTGTCCACCAGCGTTTGCTGCGCTCCACAAGTCTTATTTCTGGAGTAGAAACCCAGAGACATGACCTGAGAAGCACCGTTAGTGTACAGGGGTTACAATCAAAATTTCGGATGATTACAAACAAGCTATCCAAGACCTACCTCCACCACACACGCTGAAACAACTACAGCGTGTAATCGGCACCATTGGTTGGGTCAGAAACTGGATTCCAGATTTCACTGGCAAAGTAAAATTGCTGCAGGAAAGGCTAGCTACCATGCAGCGAAATAACTTGACACATCTTCATTTATCCCAAGAAGAACTACAAGAATTCGAGGCTGTTAAGGAAGCACTGATTACAAGCAGTACATTATATTCGTTTGACCCATCACTGGAAACACATCTATACACTGATGCTAGCAAGTTTGGGCTAGGTGCAATACTGCTACAGACCGATCCCAAACTCCCGAGAATCGGAAACAAAATCATCGGATTTTACAGTCACAAAAACTCGGGACCAGAAGGAAATTACAAAACATATGAACTGGAACTTCACGCTTTAGTCAAAGCTCTGGAACACTTTCGCCTTATTCTGCTAGGAAGGCTAGTAAATGTATTCACTGACCATGCCGCCCTACTGAATTGGCACAACAACCAGCCTACAATAGCCAGACACTTTGGATGGTTAGACAGGCTGAGTGGATTCAACCTCCGGCTTTACTTTGTCGCAGGAATTAACAACGTGATTTCAGACACACTATCAAGACAATGGTCATCTCCTTCAAAACACAAAATCTCATTTTTGAACAAGTCTAACATGTCATTCACAAAAACGGCGGCTATGGATGTTTTAAATACCAAGTGGAAAAGAAACACCAGCACCACCAAGACTCAATTTGATAGCTTGTACAAAATCTACAGAGATATTAGTGCAGAAAAATACTGGAATGCCCCTGTTCATCACATATCGGGGCTCCCTCTTGACCTACATGATGCCATGATCAAGAAGAATAAGTCATACCCCGTCTATATCAGACTGTCAAAAAAGTTGCAAGTCCCTCAAATGAGATTATTCCAGGGCATACTGTTAGACGACCATGATCGGGTAATTATTCCAGATAACTGTCAAGAAGTCACCGTCCCATTGATAAAACTCTTCCATGCTGCTCCCGGCGTTGGACACCGAGGTGTCAAAGCCGTATATGACATTATAGCTACGAGCTACGTCTGGAAAGGCATGCGAGAAAAAATCAATAACGTGATAGCAGCATGTCTTACATGCCAACAAACTAAACAGCACCATGTGCACAACCTTGGAGTTGCCGGAATGATTCCTGTCCCCTACCAGCCGCGCGAAGTTCTTCATCTTGACCATATTACCAAAATGCCATCAGATAATGAAGGTCATGACGAGATCTTAGCTATCAAAGACAGGTTTTCAAAACAGGTATTATTAGAACCGGCAAAAAGCACTGACTTGGCCTAAACCACATGGGACAGGTTCGTGTCTGCACTAAACAGAACCGGAGGCCTACCTGATGTCATCATTACTGACAACGGAACCAAATTCCAAGGTGATTTTATGCAGTCAGCAGAAAAGTATGGCATCACCATGATCAAAACTTCAAAGTATCACCCTAACTCAAACGGCAAAGTAGAAAGAAGCCACGCAATAACCAAACAATTTCTGATGATGTATATGCAGAACGGGGAATGGTCAACCAATCTGCCCGCTTGTGAACATTCACACAATTCTGCAGTAAATATAAGAACCGGGTACACGCCAGATACCGTGGTATTCTTTCACCCAGTAGTATCACACTACGACCCTCCAGCAGTCAGACACGCTCGCAAGCGAGCAAGATGGGCAGTCTCCTCTTCAATATATGAACAACCTTCCAAAGAAGCGCAACTGAACAGCTTGCAAGCAGCGCATGAGCACATTTGGAAAATAGTTCGCAAAAGACTGATAGAGGCCTCAATAAAACACGCTGCTACATATGATGCCAGACATACTCAAAAAGAATTCAAAATTGGAGACTATGTTTGGGTACGCAGTACGGTGAGACAACACCAAGGTCTGAAGGCTCTGCGACCTGACTGGCTAGGCCCATACCGGATCTCAGCAAAACAGAACCCACAGCTATACCAGATTTCCCCGGCTCCGGACCAACCTACCATCCTGGATCAGGAATGGTTGAACGTGGACAAATTATGGCCCGCAACCTTGCCCAAGGAAACCATAACATGGATGCCGAGAGATGAGGACATGAACCCTGAACTGAAGAGACCAGAATTTTCAAGTCCACTAAACAGGTTTGCCACCCTGCTCAAAAAATAACGTGGACTAGAAAAAAAAAAAAGG
>JAJMRT010000117.1:0-47736 GCA_030558065.1 Geotrichum phurueaensis
TTTTTTTTTTTTTTTTTTTTTTTTTTTTTTTTTTTTTTTTTTTTTTTTTTTTTTTTTTTTCTTTTATTTATTTCTTCTCTTTTCATCTTTCTTTCTTCCCATTCCCACATACATCTCGTTCTTGACATCACACATCCACACTCACCCCTGTTTCTAATACCATAAAATGGCTGGAAGACCTATCTTTAGTGCGCTCTCGTTTTTTCTCCTGGCTGGGTAAGTAACCCCTATTTTTTTTGTATTGTAACATTTCGTATTGCCATGGTTTGACTAACACAAGACAGCGCCCTGGTGATGCTTTTTTTTGTTCTACTCGCTGGTGTCCGTGAGTCAACACCGCTAAATGAAATCTTTTTTATTCAATTCGACACAGATGGAATTGCAGACAATCTCCCCAACCCCGTTCGTTGGACGCTGTACAACTACTGCGGTGTCTCGTCCAACGGCAAGAACATCGACTGCTCCCCCACCACTGCTGGCATTGCCTTCCAGCCCCAGGTCAACTTTGGCACTGAGCACGGTATCCCCTCCGATATTATTGATAACAGAGACACTTACTACTACCTGACCAAGATTGGCTTTGCCTTTTACATTATCACCGCCGGGTTTGTTACTTTGTCATTCTTTACGTCGATTTGGAGCTACTTTTCACGCGTTGGCGGCGCTATTTCTGCCTTCTTCGGTTTCCTCGGCTTGCTCTTTTCTGCTGCCACTTCTGCCATGATGACAGCTGCATTTGTGATGGCGCGCAACGCCTTTTCTGACGAAAAAGTCACTGCGAAACTCGGCGTCAAGGCCTTTGCGTTCACATGGACCGTGACGGCGTTACTCTTGATTTCCTTTATCTTGCTATGTTGCTCTTGCACCGGCGGCAACGACAAGCACTTTGGCCGTGGAGCTGGCAGCGCCCTAGAAGACTCGTCCACCTCGCCACTGAAACGCGAGTCTTCTTTTGAGCGCGCCTACGACCATGACAAGCCGCGCGGCCGTGGCTTCTTTAACGTGTCGCGCAGAAAGGAAGAGCAACCCACGTCGTTTTTTGCCGAGAACACCATCAACCCTCCTCCCCAGGGCCCTATTGTCGTTGATGCCAGAACCTAAGTTTGACCCACGCTAATCTTATTATTATTTTATTGATTTTTTTTTTTCAACCTTTAATTTTTCCTTCACCGCCTTTTTATTACTGTACTAAAAAAGAAAAAAAAAAAAAAAAAAAAGAATTCAGGATAGTAATTACTACTATCATAGCTTATTATTTTTATTTTTGCTATTTAGCTAGTCACTCCTTTGTATTTTAGTTGATGTGAATTTTTTTTTTTTCTAAAATAATTTATAATTATAATTCAATATATATGCTATTTTAACCACATTAACAGCAATCCAAATTAATTTTTTTTTTGGGATACATGGCAATTCCCTTTTTGTTTCTGGTTACCCGTCAGGCAATTGATACTGAAAAACTATATATATATATTTTTTTTTTGGGAGATTACAGTTTATAATTATGTGTATAAAGGGAAATTGGGATTTTTTTTCTCCAACCAAAATTCCTGTTGCTGATGATGGTAATTCAATTAATTGAGTCTGGTGAAGTAGGAATGCTCTAAGGGCCTTTTTAATCCCAATATTTGGGTCTATATCTAATAATCACAATGTGTGTGTGTGTGTGTGTGTGTGTGGGTATAGAATAGGAACAGCGCCTGATGGGCACCGGGCCCATGACTAAGCCTTGGTTATCCCTCTTGACAAATCCTGGTTCCGTTCGGGCGGTGGCCTGCTAGATGCATTTTGGAATTGCAGCCTTGCTGGAAATTTTCTCTCTTTTGGGAGGGGAGGGGAGAGGCATGGGTGCGGCCAGACTATAGGAATTATTCTTATTAAATATATATATATATATATATATATATAGGGTGAGAACAATATAATTTTTGCTCTGTGTGTGTGTGTGGGCAATTGTCAAGTTGGGTTGCTGAAAAGACCGTGGGGATTTGGGCACAAGTCCAGTTTGGTTGTATGGATTAAAACCAATGCCCCCTCCTCTCCCCGAAGGGTAAGCATCAGTTTTTTTTTTTGTTTTTTTTTTTTTTTTTTTTTTTTTTTTTTCTGGGGAAGGGCCCTCTTTACCTGGAGCTTAAGGCAGGAGCTATAGAAAAGGAAGGAGTAGAGGGGGCGGGGGGTCACTCCTAAAAGTCTGGGCCCGGATTCGACAATAGTAGGCCTCAACAAAGCCCCGCCAAAAAAAAAAAGGGTAACAACGCTGTGCAATTTTTTTATTTTTTTATTTTTTTATTTTTTTATTTTTTTATTTTTTTATTTTTTTATTTTTTTATTTTTTTATTTTTTTATTTTTTGGGGGCGTGTACGGCTACAACTACCATAGCCTACCCCGAAGGAAACCCGTTGATCTAGTGCTTTTTTTTTTTAAAAAAAAAAAAAATGAGAAAAAAACCTGGTATGGATCCTGCCTTGAGGCCATATCTATGCAGTTGTAAATTTATAAGTCATCCAGGATATGTCTTTTTTTTTTTTTTCTTTAATTGTTTGTTAAATTATAAAATCAACCGAGACATGATCTCGTGGAATTAAAACTATGAGTAGACACACCCTGTAGTTAACATTTTCATGTTCACTGAGATGGTTTTTTTGGAGGGGGGGATTACAAAGTCTAATATTCATTAATTAAAATGTTACATGTTGAAACCAACTTATATGGGGTTTTTTTTTTCTCACCATCTATAAACAATCACCATTTATAAAAAAGGAACCCTTTTTTTTATGAGAAATATTGGGCCAATGCGGTCTTTAAAACCCATTGCTTTTAATGGCCTCACGCTAGAAGGGGAGGGAGGGTTGAAATAGTCTCAACCCACTAAATTTAACCAAAGAATGCAACAACAACAAAAAAAAGAATCTCTTGTCAAATCCGGTAGTAGCTTTTCTGGGCCCCATAATAAAACCCTGAGAGAAAAAAAAAAAAAAAAAAAAATTTAATCTTGACTATAATGTCACGACTTCTCAGGTTTTTTTTTTTTTTAATCTATCTTAAATATTCAGGCCCTTGTAGAAGTTAAAACCAGTTCTTAGACAATTTGCACTCTATGTAAACAATTCTTTTTTTTGTTTATAAAGTGTATCACTTTTTTTTTTTTTGCAGATTATTGTAATGATTTTAACTCAGTTATGGTGCTCCCCCCTGGTAAATGTATACAGATTTCCCTGGCGGCTGGAACGGTTTGATTTTTTTTTTGGAAAAAAAAATTTGTAGCAATGCGCGGCTTTCAATAGAAAATACCTATGAATAAAAAAAACAATATAGATATATTCAATGCAATAAATTAAAAAAAAAAAAAGGAAAACAAAAACAAAATAAATAAAACACAAGACAATGCAAGTATATAGACTGCCCATTGACTTTTTTTTTCATCAGCAAAAAAAAAAAAGGCATGACGAGCAGTAGTGTGAACGGGTTTAAAAAGCATTGGTAAAGTCAACCTCGCCATCTCTAACCTCATTTTCAAGCCCAGCGCGGTGGCAGGTGCATTCTTGGGCATTGCGCATGCCACAAGTGCAGCGGGCGTCGCTAAGAGTGTTTTCCTCCGAGGCCCGCGAGCAGTTGCACTGGCGTGCAGGCCGCGATCCACACGAGCAGCGAGCTTCAGCAGCACAAACGCAGTTGGCAGAAAGACCCTTGCAGCAAGAAACCATTGTTGATAATAGATTTGTAAAATTAAGTAGTAGTAGTAGTAGTACTAAAGGTGTTGGTAATAGGTAGTAGCAAGATTGCTGAAAAAAAAAATCTTTGTAGGCTGGAGTTGGAATTGACTCTAAAGTTATTGTTTGATGATGATTAAAAGTAAAAAAAAAAAACCCCTGATTAGAAGAATTTCTGTCGAGTTTTATACATCTCCATCTTCGAGTTGATGGCGTGAAGGGTTTGAAATCAGCCCTGTAAATGTGGCTTTCCATAAGATGCATGGAAGTTCCATTTGGCAAAACATGAGTTTGATTTGAAATACTTTGACTCTCATTGGCCAGGAATTTACAAATTCACAGCCCACTGGCCTCAGGGCAATCTAACAGTGTCTAATCAATCTGACCAAATGTCTCAAATGGGAAAAACAACATGTGTAAGAATAATTATACGTTTACTTATTGGCCATAATAAGTAATGTCAGCCATGTTATGGCGAGCCAATAAAAAACAATATGAATGTAAGCAAAGCCTTAATCTTATCAATCTTGAAGATGTATATATTTGTTGGTGATTGGAAAGTCAATAGCTGCGATTAGCTTGAGAATTAGACTGAAAGAACTTTACAAATGAAGTTGATTAATATTCCATATATGAGAGATTCGCCTTTTACTAGTAAGACCAGCTTCATGAAGACATTCTTTTATTCACCAGCACTTTTTTTTTTTTATCTCGCTACCAATAATGTTGCTTAGCTCTTACAACGCAATCGGTTATAATTAGTAGCTTATGATAAGCAAGGGAGTTAGCCCATTTAATAATTGAATAATTTTAACAGGCATTTTAGTCTCTGACGATATTTGCTAGCTGTGAGTATCGTAGATAATCTCCTCTCTGTTATTTTTCCCTATGCAATCGCTAGCTTGGTATTGCCACCTGCTCAGACAGCTAGGTAGAATGGCTATTTCAGCAATAATTTAAAAACCAGTGTAACAATAACTCAGCTATAGAGAAGTGTGTTTTCACTGATTTGAGAGTAGTGATATAAACAGGGCCATGGTGTACTTCCAGGTTTTCAGGTCCTGCTTAAGACTAATTTCGGGGGTTTCTTCCCCAAAAAGTTTCTTGCAGTCTATTTGAACTTTTATTGCTCTTAGTATTTTACTACCCTTGGAATCAAATGCTCAAAAAGATTGTAGTAGGCCCCATAGACAACTTTTTCATTTAAAAGCAAATCTGTTAAAAAAAAAAAAAAAAATTATGTGTATTCTATGTCTCAAGTGTTAAGTCTCTAAGTGTATATTGTATTTGAAATTTGTCGTTTTGATTATGTAGCTCGAATATTGCACTCCCAACAATTACCATTTCTACCAATTCACATTAAACTTGAATCCCGCGCCAATTGTACAAGACTAAATGTTGCTAATATTATCAGCATCTAGGATTGAATATGTGACATTCAATTCTAAAGTCTAAAAAGTGAATATAAAATAGATATAATATTGCCATATCAACACATAATTTTTTTTCTTCTATTTCTCCATTTTTAAGCTCAAAGCCAACCAGCCAGGTTAGATTCTCATTTATAATAGATCTGTCATTTAGACAAAATTTTCAAGTCTCAACTGTTAGATCATCTAGACAAAGCAATGCTTAAATTTAGAATTAGATACCGACCTAGAATCCACATGCTGTAGAGATTTAGATTCCCAAAACTTTGCCATCACATTAGCTGAGCATAATGTTGGTGTTTAACCTCTTACTGCACACTCCGACCGTTGTGGACTGCCCTAGAAAGTCAACACTGTCTATATTACCCCATATCACATGATCCACACTGTAGTATGAGCTCTGGTTAACATCGGCATTGACAACATGTTTCCCCGATGGCACCAGCTTCGACTGCTACTGGAACTCCTAAGGGAACCCGGGTTAAAAACTATTGCTTAATCATATTAAAACTTTCTATAATTTTATGTCTCAGATTTTCTGCTTCGGCAGGATTGATATCGATAATCCGGAATTATAGTAGTTACTGCTCTCAACCAGTAACCTCCAAACCCAAAACTTAACCTCGACTCTCCTCTCTCATCCTTTCTCCTCCTCATAATTTTTATTATTTTTTTCTATCTGCTCTTCAATTGATAGCTTTAAACGTCCCCCTTTTTACAAATGCCTCTTCGTGCCAGAATCAATAATTCAATGCTTCCGCCTCTTTCAATTTTGGAAGCCAAAGTAAGTCCCAGCACCCCGGATTCCACTTATTTAACGCCAATTCAATCAGCCTAACCCCTCACGGCGCGCAGAATAACAATGTAGATGAAACCGACGTTTTGTTCACCACCAGTGGTGGTATTGGCATAATTGAGCTTAACCGTCCCTCAAAGCTCAACTCTTTGAACCAGTCAATGATTGACAAACTCACACCAAATGTGCTTGAATACTTGAAAAACGACTCCGTAAAGGCTCTTCTCCTCAAGGGCGCCGGAGGCAAGGCTCTCTGTGCCGGCGGTGATGTAGCTGCTCTTGCTAGCGATATTGCTAAGAATGGAGAAGCTGGCTCTGTTAATTCTACTACGTTCTTTAGAGACGAATACGTCCTCGTTCAGCTTATTGCTACCCTCTCAAAGCCATATGTTGCTTTGATGCATGGTATCACCATGGGCGGGGGTGTCGGCGTTAGCGTGCACGCGCCCTTTAGAATTGCTACGGAAAAGACCTTGTTTGCTATGCCTGAGACTGATATCGGGTTTTTCCCCGACGTGGGTGCTACTTATTTCTTATCCAGGCTTGACGGTGAGATCGGAACCTACCTTGCTCTGACCTCGGCCCGATTGAAGGGGTACGATGTGGTCTCTGCTGGTATTGCTACGCATTACATCCCCTCAGATAGACTTGCTGCATTAGAGAAGCGCCTAGCCGAGGCTACTGCTAGCTCGCCATCCGCTAACCAATTCGAGCTTGTTAACTCTGTACTAAACGAGTTTGAGGCCGATGCACCCGAGGGATACAAATTTTCGTTAGGCGGTGAGACCCGCAAGCTTATCGATCGCGTTTTCTCCAAGACCACCATTGAAGAAGTGGTGGCCGAGCTTGAAAATGATGGCTCTGAGTTTGCTACCACTAGCAAGAAAACTATCCTTGCCAGATCCCCTACAAGTCTTGCCGTCACTTTACAGGCACTTCGTCGGGGGAAAACTATCGGTATCTCTGAGGCTCTTGACAAGGAGTACAGACTATCTGAAAATTTCATGTACCACCATGACTTTGTCGAAGGTGTCTCAGCTAAACTCATCTCTAAGCCTGCTCGCATCCCCAAGTATATTCCTGCCAAGCTTGAGAATGTCACTCAAAACGATGTCGACGTCATGTTGGCCACCAAGACGAACTCGCCCTCGCCGGACATTAAATTTATCAACCGTGGTGACTTTTTAGACTACCCTTACAAGTTTGGTCTCCCCACTGAGCGGGAAGTTGTCAGCATACTGTCAAAAAGCACCAAGCAGCAAACTATTGAATACTTCAAAAGTAGAAACAAGCCTGGTGTGGCTCGCAAGGTTGCCGAAATACTGGACCGTAACTAGATTTAAATCATGTTTGGTTATGCTATATGACGAAATGAATTTAAGGCGCTGTTGTTTGTAGCTGACTGAAATGAATTTTTTTTTTTGTGTTTAAACAATGTTTTGTTTTTCTCTTGCAAATTTCACCTTCTCCTCCTCCTCCACATCAATCGTAGAGATTTGATTCAATCACCAATTAATTACCCGGATCTAACTAATAGCCATGTCTCTTGAAGAGCATATTATCAGTGCAAACCTGTTGCCTCCTAGATCTACTCAGCTGGTTTACAAGGACGATTGTTCTTACTCTTTTGATACTCCCGTATGCACCATCGCCCCCCTCTCTCTATAACATTGAATGCACCCCGCACTCATTGAAATCTAACACCTATTTCTTGACAGGACTCTCCCTATGGCCTTGACGTGTGTTTGTCATGCTTTTCATCCTATTCCCCGGACCCTAGTCATAATTACACTAAATTACACAAAGAATCGACTGGCCATTCCATTTTTCTCAACGTTAAGCGATCACCCAAGCCTAAGAAGGATGTAAGTAAATTGAGAAAGTAATTGTTACAGCTAAACTCGAAGGTGCTATTTCCTGAATACATTTGTTAACCAATTTTAGAGAGAGCAAACCCCTCCAAAGATTGCGCGGTTGGTGGTCCGTGACGACAACGAACAAGACCACTACAACACCGAGACTTTTGTCAAGGACCTTGCTTTTGAGGGCCACCCAGTCGACACTTCCATTGGCAATCTTAAAGCAGTTGTTGACGGCGTCCTTTCAGCCCTGTCTGCTACAAAGAAGATTGAAATCAACGAATGGGAACAAGAAATTAAGCCCTGTACTCACATTCTTAACCTCAAACAACAAGAGGCGTCGGCCCTTCATCAGCAAGCCTTGTCTCATTGCTCTCAGTGTGACTTGAACGAAAATCTCTGGCTTTGTTTAGTTTGCGGGAACCTGGGTTGCGGCCGCGCTCAGTTCGGTGGCGTCGGTGGCAATTCCCATGGTCTAGCTCATTTTGACCAGACCCAGCACGAAGTTTCTGTGAAGCTCGGCTCTATCACTCCCGAGGGCTCTGCAGACGTGTTTTGCTACAAGTGTTCTGATGAAATTAAAGATCCTAAACTAGCCAAGCATATGGCGCACTGGGGAATTAACATTGCAGAGGCCGAAAAGACTGAAAAAAGTTTGACGGAGCTACAACTGGAACAAAACATGAAGTGGGATTTCAGCATGGCTACCGATGACGGCAAGGAGCTCGAGCCAGTTTACGGACCCCAATTGACTGGCTTGAAAAACTTGGGCAACTCTTGCTACCTCTCTTCTGTTTCACAGGTCCTCTTTTCGCTGCCAGAGTTTCAGAAAACTTACTATGACCCGGCTGCTAAAACCCTGAATTTGGTGTCTGATCCCGCCAATGACCTTGATTTACAGCTTAAAAAGCTTGCCGATGGCCTTTTGTCTGGTAGATACTCTGTCCCTTCTCATGAATCTGCCCACCAAAAAGGCATCCAGCCTTTTACCTTTAAGCATCTTATTGGCAGAGGCCATGAAGAATTCTCTACCATGAGGCAACAAGATGCGTTTGAATTCTGGATCTACCTGCTAACCAAGATCTCTGAGAACTCCAAGGCCAAGAAACTGCATGACCCGACCAAGGTATTTGAATTTCAGCTTGAGCAGCGTTTAGAATGCCAGAGCTGCCATAAAGTTCGGTACAGAATTGAGGATCAGGAGAACCTTTCACTTCCAGTTCCTGCTAGAAAGGAGCCTCAGACGGACGAAAGCGCTGAAACCACGTATGAAACTGTGGAATTAAAGGAGTGCTTAGACAACTTTACGTCTTCTGAAAATGTCGAGTACAGTTGCAAGTCATGTGGCGAGTCTACTGGCGCAATCAAGAAGGTCGGGTTTCACACTTACCCTGATGTTCTTGTTGTGAACGCTAGACGGTTTCAGGTCATTAATTGGGTTCCTACTAAGCTGGATATTCCTGTCAGTGTCTCAGATGAGATTTTTTCTCTTGACCAGTATTTGTCCGTGCGATCCGATACCGAGGAAGTTGTTTCAGATGATGAGGATGAGGAAGAGGACTCCAACAAGTTTGTTCCCAACGAGTCGGCGCTTGCTGGACTTGAAGCTATGGGCTTCCCCCGTCCCCGCTGCGAGAAAGCGCTTTACCACACTGGCAATTCTCCTGATGCAGAGGTGGCCATGAACTGGTTGTTTGCGCACATGGAGGATCCCGATATTGATGAACCTTTAGTCATTCCTGCTGGTGGTGCTAACAAGTCTGCTTCTTCTGGACCTAGTTTAGAGCAGATTGCAATGCTTCAAGATATGGGGTTCACTGCGCCACAAGCTCGCAAGGCATTGCGTGAGACTGGTGGCAACCCTGAGGCAGCCGTTGAATGGTTGTTTAACAACCCTACTGATCCTGGTGAGGACGATCAACCAGCCGATACCATTGTGAGTGATGTTTCCTCAGAGCCTCAACCCCGCGGTGACGCTTCGTTGCCCGCAAACTACCGACTCAAGGCCATTATTTGCCACAAGGGCCGCAGCATTCACGCCGGTCACTACGTGGCCTTCATCCGCAAGCCCATTGGTGAAAATGGCGAAGAGGACTGGGTTCTGTTTAACGATGAGAAAGTAGTCCGTGGCGGCGAGGTTGCCGAGATGAAAAAGTACGCTTATGTCTATGTGTTTGAACGTGTTAAATAAAGCCTGGGTTTATATACACATTTTTTTTTCTTTCTTCTTCTGAGTCTTGCTGTAGCCCAATGTACAAAGCTAGCTGATTTATTTATACGTCAAAGTAAAATCAATAAGAAAAAAACAAATGACAAAATTTGTAAATGGAATAGGATAAGTCAGTAATCGATGATTTGATATAATAAAGGGCTAGAATATATTACAAATTTCCGGAAAGCTGGGAGTTGTGTAGTAAATGAATGAAAGCCCTAAGACTTTTTTTTTTTTTTTTTACTGATAAAGCTAAATTCCCTCATAAGCGTGCCCATTATCCTGGTATATTACATGCCAAATTAGCTTCTATACATGTATACTTTATTTTGTAGTCTGTTTCATTTCTAAAAAAAAGTTTTCCCTTTCACGAGAGGGGGTCGCTTAAGCTTGGTGCAACGGGTTGATTTCGTTTCAGAGGTTTTTGGCCACTCGGTAAATAATTATGAAACAAAAATAATGTTAACGGTCTACAACATGCACAATGGTTTTCAGTCGCTACCCTTGCCGGATATGTAATGGGGAGCTTGGTGAGGAGCTTGAGACCACAGCGGATCTCACTAAAATCAGGAATCATGTCTCAACAGATATTTTGACTGGAATTGTAGAGGTCAAATCTTTTACGTTTCATTTTTTTTTTTCAAGCTTTTTATCCCGGCCTAGCGAGTTGTGACGAGTTTCTAAATGATACAACAATAACAATCAAGTGTATTATACACAACAACAACAAGACTTTTAAAGTCTAAAACCTGACTGCTGCCCACTACTCTTGTTTCTGTAGTTGATTCTCCCGGCGCTTATTATTTTAAATTCTCAGTGCTCAGGGTTGAGCAAATGGGCTTTCAAATTATGTGGCCATGCGCTAGGTCAACGAGTTGTGTGATTCTGAGACCTTTATAGTCTCATATTCCCTTTCAATGTTTGCCATATCGAGTATACTGAACTGTGATTCTCATATTTTTCTATAGATTCCAAACCAGCTTGAAACTTTTGTCTTTATAATAATCCTACTTTTTGCTGGTATACTCTAATACATGCATACATATCGCGACCTTCGTGAAAAAAAAACACACATTTAGTAGCAAAATTGTAAAACATAGAAAACTCAAGATCTCTTTAAAAACCTTCAGCCAAAGATGCGACAACTAGTAGTTATGAATATTATTTTTTTCTCAAATTTGAAAAAAAAATATTTAAATATAGATTGATTTTACTTAAAAAATATATATATTTCTCTTTCTTATCATTATCATCTAACAATCCCAAGTCTTCTAACGTTTTAATTCTCTTCTCTTTTGTTTAAGCCTGGTGCTATTGTCTTTTATTTTTTGCTTTTGTATCACATCAACTTTTATTTTTATTTGGCCGGTCCATTTTATTTGTTGAAACATCTTATCATAAAAAAAAAAATGAAGACTACCACTGCTCGGAAGTTCTCTGCTTTGGCGGCTGCCTCTCTTGCTGCTGCTCACGGTATTGTTACCGACATAAAGTTTGATGATGACTGGTACACTTCTTCTCTTGTTTACCAGGACCCTTACAAAAATCCTATTCCCGAGCGTATCTCTTGGTCTTTTTTTGGCTCCGGTAACGGCCCCGTCGCCGATTTTACCACAAAGGACATTGTTTGCAACGGTAATGCCAAGCCGGCGGCTCTTATTGCTGACGTCAAGGCTGGCGCCAACACCACTTTTTACTGGACTGCCTGGCCTGAATCCCACAAAGGGCCCGTCATGACATACCTTGCCGACTGTGGCGGCGATTGCCGTACCGTTGATCCCTCTACTCTTTCATTTTTTAAAATTGACCATGCCGGGTTTGAGAACGGTACGTGGATCACTGATAAGATTATTGCCAACAACAACTCTTATTCCCTCACTATCCCCGAGGATATTGCTCCTGGAAACTACCTTATTAGACACGAGTTGCTCGCCCTTCATTCTGCTGGTCAGGAGCTTGGTGCCCAATTCTACCCCATGTGTGCCAATCTTAAGATCTCTGGCTCCGGAACTGCTAAACCTGCTGGTGTCAAGTTTCCTGGTGCTTACAAGAAAGATGATGCTGGTATTCTTATTAACATTTACAACGGCTTAACCTCCTATCAAATTCCGGGTCCTGCTCCCTACAAGTCTGATTTCTCTGAGTCTTTTATTACTTCTAAAGAGCCTGCTACTTCTACTTCTGAAGAGCCTGCTGCTACTTTCACTGCTATTGAAACGGTTTCTACTTTAGCTTTTGACTATCTTCAAGCTTCTACTGTTTCTCCTGCTTCTTCTGCCAACACCGATGACTCTGCCTTCAATCTTTCCCAGAAGTTTGACAAATGTATCAATGACATCAATGCCGCCATCACCAAGACTCAAAACGAAAATGGCGGTGCCGTTGACTTTTCCAAGATTGAAGCTGACACAGCTGCCTGTCACTTAATCTTAGTTATTTAGTCTTTGCAATTTTCAATAAGGTGAAAAAAAGACTTAAACTCACCATATCATATGTTTTCTGTGTTGAATTTGATACTTCCTTTTTGAAATTTGAAAGTCAATCTCAGCTTTTTATTAGGTAGAATTAGAATGATTGTGTAATGTTATATATAGGTTTTTAGTAAATGATTACTTTCTCTTAATTTGCCATTTTTTTGTTGTTGCTAGGCTTAATATGTCAAACAGCATATTTGACATTGGACGCTTTATACTTAAATTTTTTATATATATATAATCAGTTTATTGTTCTTATAACTACTTGAAAATTATACACAGAAGACATTAATACAACAAAAATAACCCTTTAGCGGGGAATGTGCCATTCACTATATATTTCATTCACTTCGATGGCACCAAATTTTCCACGAATTCAGTCCGTGTTTCAAGGGAAACCCGACACGATCGTCACTTTAGTGCGTTTTAAATTACATTATGTAATAGCGTATATTTAGATTATATCAAAAAAAAAAAATGAAGTCACTAATTTTTCAACTTAGAGAAATAAAAAAACCAACTTTCTGTAAACGTGCTGTAAAAATATACAACAAGAACAACAATGAAATTATAACAAACAGCCTCTACCATTGAGCCTGTAGCCAATGTCAAAACCTTGAAAGCTGATATTACAATGAATAAGTAGAATTCATAAACAATCCGAAGGGCGTCCAACAACCTGCTGAAGGCTGCCTGTATTGTTAAGTTTACCTACATAGCACTAGTTAATCTGGCCACAATCTGATAGGCTCACTAGCCCCGGCTTGGCATTTTTTTTTTTCAAATTCCCATCAATGATCAATGAGTGAACTTTTCAGAATACTGAGTCAATAAAAGATACTGACCAATTGTAGAGTGTGACAAGATCTTTGAAACCACCTATTTTGTCTTTAACATAAGTACGGTACTTTATCGTTTTCATTGTCACTAAGATTCAAAGCTTTTTATTCTTGGCGAGTTTTAACTGCCAACTATCTTTTCTAAAAAGTAGTAGATGCTACATTCGTACAGCCTACATGGCAGCAAAACTTGAAACCACCTGCCGTAAAAGTAAACTAAATATTCCACTTTGGGATAATTTAGATTATGGGCAAAAATATAAAAAAATCTTTTTCGGGCTCGCAGTATGCCAGGACGCAAAAAGGAATGTTTATAACGCAGTTTAATTGGCTACTGGCACCTATAGTGTATTTTCTCTGCGGTATTTGCAACACTATTTAGGACAGTCCTTTGATAGATGAAGATGATTCTAGTTACAAAACACCAATAAGATAGGGAAAGCACCGACTGGAAATTGAAAACGTAGAATAGTGACATAAATACCGTGTTTGATCAAGTTTTATCAACGAAATGTAACTGTCTTGCACGTGGGCCAAAATTTAATACACTTTTTGACTCTGTGATCATTGAGAAACTTTTAATTCAGGCAACAAGAATAACAATAGGGCTACAAATAATTTATAGCTGGAAAGTAGACTTTATTTTTGAGCTATAAAAAAAGAAGAAAAAGATTTGGAACTTTTAGTGAGTGGTGACAAAGTTCGAGAAGGCATGAAATTTACAGTCAGTTAAACTCATTTGGTTTTGATCTCGACAAAAAAAAGCGATATTAAAAGAAAAATATAGATTTGTTATATAAATCAGGAATATAAGTGATAGGGAAAGTGATGATTTAATAATAGGCTATATTTTAAAGTTTTTTTTTTTTTTCAATTATAAGTCCACTCTTTCATTTTCATTAAGTGTATCTTGATTTAGTTGATATCAGGGGTTTCAATTCTTGAGAAAATAGTATTTCAATAGTCTACCGACGTGGTTGCACTAAACAGCGTGACGAAAAGAGTTTTGAACTTTTCAAAATTAAATTTTTTTGATAATACCAACTAGTTAAAAATGTATATTTGAAAAAAAAAAATTCTTTTTAGCTAACCAGTGCTAGCTTCTTCAACTGAATTCATATAAGATTATATTTCATATTGTGCAGTTTTTATAATTGGTAGCTGAAACTGGCATCTCGAACAGTATTACAGCACAAGCAAGCCTTTACCGCGATGAAAATCATTGAAAATATTACGATTGAGTGCTTTTTTCTCACAAAAAGGGCCTTTTTTTTTTAGACAGGTAATTCTGCTTTTGTTTTCTATGAAGATTGTAGCTACTTTCAGTATCCTTCTCAGAACTATTTAGAAAAACTTTTTAGCATGTACTTCAAAAAAAATGCTTTAAAAAATTCCAGGAAAAAAAAAAAGCTAAAAATCTACTTTGACCAAACTGGCAAACAAAAAATATCATAAGGAACCCACTTCTGCAAACTCAGCATTAAATTCAATGTCCGCCAGACGCCCCTTCACTTTTGCAACGAGTCACAGCAAGGGATTGGACAACTGAAAAATCAAATGTCCAAATATAGTAAATCAGATGAGATTCTTTTGATTTTTTTTTTATCCCCTCCACAAAACTAGAACGCCGGAACTTGTAGTAGGCGCCCATTTTAGATTATAAATGTAGCAAAAATACATTAGTTGACTAGCTGGCCATGTCTAAAAAAAGTGAAAGTTTCCAAAAAGGGGAGCCCAGAGATTTTTTTTTTTTTCAAAAAACGCATACTGATCTTGATTACAATTAAGTCTTGGCCGTCAAAAAACCTTTTTTTTTTTATTCTGATTTTCAAGTTTTTGCAATTCCATAACAGGTCACATTTGTGCATATCTGCTACTTATCAGAATCCTACTTTTACCTGTAAACACTGCCTGGTGTGCAACCATTCACGCCTAAAATCTCAAAATTTCCCTTTTAGTCTAAGCAATGATCAAACTGCTTCCAAATATAAAATGATTCAAGTTCCTTGAGAATTGAAGCACTTTTTTGTATCAGATTTTTTTCCTGTCTCTCTCGTCAATATTTTCATATTCAATTTTTTTTTTTCAAGTTTTATTAATCTTTTTGAAAGCTTGCCCTGTTTATATTTCTCTCGTTTTTTTTTTTTTACAATTTTTTTTTTCTGTAAGCAGATTACGTTCATTTCCTTTCCCTTAGTTTGAAACTTGCAAACTCGCTCAGTATTCTATTATGGTTTCAAAAACATCCATTATTGGGGCTACATTCATGCTCACTTCAAGTGTGCTGGGATTTGCCATGCCCGAAGCCTTTGCCGAGGCTATGGCCAATCCCCAACTTCCTGGCACCACCTTTGAGTGCCACTCCTTCTGTGGTAATGCCATTCTGGAGTGGAGAAATTGTGGTGGAGATTCTTCTGACACTACCAAGGCATGTACTTGTGATCCGAGCAGCAAGTACATAGAACTCATTCACCCTTGTTTGGAGTGTGGTGCACCTCTATGGGCCGCTTACAGTAAATACCTTGAAGAGTCACTAAAGCTTTGTAATCTCCCCCTTCAGCCTACTGGTGGTGTTAGTAGCAGTGCTGCTCAATCCACATCGTCTAGTGCAATTTCTTCAAGCGCTATTTCTTCTGTTTCAAGCTCATCTGTTCTCTCCTCTAGCGAGTCTGCTTCTTTTAGTACGGTCGCATCTTCTATTGAACTCCTTTCGTCCTCAAGCACCGCAGCTTTCTCTTCCAGTGAGTCAGCTTCTTCTACTGCCGCTACTAGCTCTACTGCCTCAAGCTCTGATTTTACTTCAGTTACCAGTGCCGCTTCTTCTACCATCACTCCCCCTGCTAGTCTTGATCACCAAAGCTGCTGGGATAGATGTAGCAAAGGTGCAAAAGCATGGCAGACTTGCCATCTCGGCGCCAACCCTAACGCCTGTGCATGTAATACCGAATACTTGAGTGACCTGAATGAGTGTGCTCCTTGTTTGAAGCAGTATGGTGATATTGACAACAACTATTACTACATCACTGGTGGTGCCAATTTGTGTCACGGTATTATTACTGCTGGCTTGTATGAGGGTGATGTTCCTATCTCTGAAGTGACTCCTCTTTTGCCTGCTTCTTCTACAGCCATTGATTCTTACGAGTGTGTCAGTGGATGCGGCAGAGGTCCCAGATACTACAGACTTTGCACACGTAGCAATGGCGTTAATTCTCAGTGTGCTTGTGATGCCAGAATTCCCTTTGAGAGTGAGCGTTGTGTCTCGTGTGCTGCTGTTTTCCCCAAGTTATCAAGCTCTCTTGACGCTATGAGCGCTCCAATTTCTGTGTGCAGTTCTATTAAGGCTGGTCTTATTTCTTCTTCTATTCCTGCATCTACTACCAATGCTGCTTCTTCTATGGCTTCTGCTACTGCTGCTCCCTCAGAGGCTCTGTCTACCTCCAGCCTAGCTTTTTCTACAATTCCTTCCAGCTCTGCTGCTGCCATCTCTGATATTGTTTCTTCATCTACTGCTTCATCTGCTGCTTTATCTGACGCTTCATCTGCTTCTTCATTGTCTGCTGCCTCTTCTGTTGCTGCTTCATCGTCCGCAGTTTTTTCCTCTGAATCTAGTGCTGCATTCTCTGCCAAGTCTGGAATTAAATCATCATCTGCTGGTTCTTCTTCTGTGGCTGCCTCTGGATCTGCCATTGCTTCTAATTCTGCTAATGCTTCTGGATCTACCTCTATTTCTGCATCTGCTGCTGCTTCCGGCTCCGTATCCGTTTCCAATTCTGGTTCTAGTTCTGTTTCTTCCGGTGCTTCCAATTTTACCTCTAGCTCCGCTTTAGGTGTTTCTTCCTCTGCTGAGGCTGCTGTTCCTAGTCTTTCTACTATTATTTCTAGTTCTAATACCTTTTCTCATATTTCCTCTCCCACTTTCTCTGGTTCTGCTGCTTCTGTCTCCGCCTCTAGTAATAACGGCACTACTGTTTACACTACCACTGTCATCACTAACAATGGTGCAGGTGTTGAGACTCTTACCCAGACCATTACTGACTGTCCCGTCTGCTCTGGCAAGGCCACTAAGACTGCTTCTGACGGCACTACTACCTACACCACTACTTACACGAAGACCCAAACTGACGGCTCCAAGGTTGTAGTTACTGAGACTGTAACATACTGTCCCACCGACTCTGTTACCAAAACTGCATCTGCTGGCACTACCAAATACACTACTGTGTACACCACCACCAAACCTGAGGGTGGCGAGGAGGTGATCACCAAGACTCTTACTGACTGCTCCAAGTGCAGCACCAAAAAGTCTCAGCCTACTACTACCACCTACACCACTATCTATACCACCACTAAGTCTGATGGTGGCAAAGAGGTTGTCACTGAAACTGTGACCTACTGCCCTCCCGAGGAAGGAACCAAGACCACTCAGCCCGTCGGCGAGAAGCCCAAAGAATCTGTTCTTTCTGCTGGTGAGAAAACTAAAGAGTCTGCTGACAAGCAACCCCCTGCTGGCGAAAAGCCTAAGAGTACTCAGACTATTGTTAAAACTATTACCAAGGTCAGCAGCGGTTCCACTTATATTGAAACTTTTACTTCCCACGACGTCAATTCTGTTTCTTCTGGAAGTGAAAAGATTGAAACCACCCTTCACACTGGTACTAGCAATCCCCCTGTTGTCCCCATCCAACCTAGTGTCACAACTCTTGCCCAGGTCAACGCTGCCAACCCCATGTCTATTGGAACTGGCTTTGTTGCTGGTCTTACCGGTATTCTCGGTGCTCTTTTGATGATTTAAATCTGTCGGTATTAAAAAATTCCAAGTATATATACGATATAATTTAACCTTTGCTTTTAAAACATTGTTATGATACTTCAGTATTGTCACACATTTTTATAAAATTCTATAAGTGTCATTAATTTTTTCTCTTTCCTTTTACGAAAATTAGTGTTCATTCCTGGAATGAAAAATCGCCTACATCATTATGTCTTTTGTCACAATTTCCGTTTCTTAAAACGGGTATAATAAAAAAATATATATATTTATGTTCAATGTAAACAATTATTTTGCACTAAAATTTCTTTGCATTTTCTAATTTGTAATTTTAACTAGGCTTTAGTGATTATAGCGGTTAGTGTGTAACAGTTTCTATTTGTCATTGTATTGACAATAGCTAAAAACCAAAAATTTAAATCTGTATATATATCCAACAAGTAAAATAAAATTGAAGCCTTTGCATCGTGGGTCAAATATTGATACAAAACTTTTCCAAGTGCCTTTGAGAATTTATTAAGTGGAAATTAGCCTACAAAACTTTCTCCTTGAGGGCCTTCTTGGCTTACGCCCTCAGAACTTTTACACCTACTTGCACAAGTAAACTTAGAGTATAATATCCAGTACTTTAGAAAATCTACCCTTTTCTCAAAAAAATAATATTAGTAATAATAATTAAATAACAGGAATGAAAATCAACATCAGCACGACTTTTACTGGTAAAAAAGTCGTAAAAAATCTGCTTCCCCTACAATTATAACCCTTTGCAATAAATTTTTACTATGCAAAACACACAATTGTTTTGCTTTTTCTATTAGCAACTATTATTAAAAGCTAGCCTATTACATTAGGATATATATTTAGTATTGTTGAAGTTGAAAATTAACAGACTCATTAGCCGAGCTACTACTGACTTTATTTTCATTCAATGCTAATTAATTAATCTCATTGATGCCAAGCTGATTTTATAGTTCCTTGATAACTGAATTTAGTTACAATTTCATCATTGCTTTTAATGCTAATACTGTAACAGCTACATATTTTATTGCCACTGGTGATAGTGATGTTTCTATAGGGCATTTGACGGGTCTAGCGGTGCAACCATTCCTAGACCAATATGTATGTGCACTTGATTCTAACATCCACGTGCAACACTTTGATCATTTTTTACCATGATTATGTTTTGAAAAATTAAACCTTATTTTTTCCACCTAATGAGTTGAATCGATGTCCTTTAATTTTGATTCACGAGCTTTCAACATTGAAAGATAAAATAATATGAACATTTGTAGATTGTCAACATGTCAAGTAGGTATCAAGGGTCTTTTCCACAAGCCGCACTAGTGAAAAATAGTAAGGTACATAAGCTCTTTGAGTGAAAACATTTCTCCTCCACTATAGATTTCTACATATATGCAATTGAGAGTCGTCTAAAAAAATATGAAAATTATTGAAATACACTCAAGACATAAATGTATCCTCTACAGATGATGTCTGCTCCTGGTCGTTTTCAGCCACGTCTGCTGCCATCTGCAGCACATTGCTATCTTCATCTTCATCCAGGATCAGATCGTCATCACCACTGATGCCATTGAAGACCACGATAGCCCGACCATCATAAGCATAAATCCTCTCTAAGGGACTATCTATAGCATTTGTAGTCAAATCGATGTTAAAGTTAGTGTTTATTTGCCCGCTTTTGGCCCAAAATGCGCTGAATTGCCTGCTAGATTCCAGGTCTGAGAACTGCAAAATGCCCGGGTTTTGAAAGTCTAATGCATCCCAGATGCCTATGAAATTAGACTGAGAAATTGAAATCAAAAGTTTTTGACTGTGTTGACTGAAGGAGATGTTTTTAATAGGAAGAGTATGCGAAAGAACAGTTATGAGATCAGCAGATTGAAAATTAATTCGCCAGATCCAGACAGTGTAAGGCATAGAGGCTGCCACAGTTGCAACATACGCATCTGTGTTTTCACTGTTATTTTTAGACACGGTAATATGTGATATGTTTTTAGTTCGCTCCAGGTTGTGAGTTGAGAGTGGCGAATGCGGTACACTGGTTAGCATATAAACCAACTGACCAGAACTTGATATAGACTCTGTCCACACTGGAATGTCACTGACAACATAGCCTTTTGCATGATTCAGCGTCGCAAGCGGTTTGAATGTAGCTGGTGACAACAAGGTCACAATCTCCTCCTCGTCGCCGACAAGAAGAATTTCAGAATTGACACTGGAGTCTTCAGATAAAGGCAGTTTCATCCAGGTTATTGACGTAGCTGGGATCACGTTCATCTCATAGGGAGGGGTCAAGTAATAAGGTCCATTGTATGAATGAAGGTGCTGATTATTGATAAACAAATGGACAGAGTAGCCCATAGCAGGAGAGTCCAAAACAGCAGTATATATGCTTGATGGCGAGACCTTGACATCCTTTGCGTCCACCACCGTGCCTGATAATGAAAGAGACCTTAGTGGAAGCGAGTCCTCAGGACGGTTGGGTCGATAGCTCGACATGTTTACTTGCTTTCTTAAAGAGTATGTCTCAAGAGTGTCGTGAGTATAAGGCCGGGAGAGTAGCATAAAAGTAGTCTCGTTAGCATGGTTAGTATTGATTCCAAGCAGCCTTGAAAATTTGGGACTCGGCATGTCCAGTTCTACGCCGTCAGAAGACCAAATCTGCAAGCCCGTGAGCTCGTCTTTGCCAAACACGGCGATCCGAACAACAAAGCTGTAATCATGCCCGTCATTGATAGGAAGTGACCCTGAAATCCACGTAGCGTTTGCAATTGGCCCGAGAGACAGGATGACACCGTCGGGTTCGTCTTGTCGGACATTGTTATTGTTTGTATTTGAGGCTGAGGACGACCGGCTGATAACAAAGATACGTATCTCCTGGCCGCCCACTAGAAGAAGCCGTTCCTCGTCATCGCCGTCAACAGGTTGAGACCGGTCCCATCTAAGCATAGTAACAGCATTGCTAAACGTAGCGCCGAGGTCAACGATCCGTTTGATGGCCATCGAGCGTGTAGACCGCACACATAGCTTGGTGCTAGCAATGTGCGCAATGTACCTACCCGAGGCAGAGCATTGCGGAGTCGCACGGGCAGAGTAAGTGTGCGGAGCAGAGAATGCCGCAGGGTCTTGAAACCGGATTACATTTGGCATTGCAGCATCGGCGCAACGAGTCGGTCTGAATTGGCGAAGAATGCAAGGGATTGCAGAGGATGCAAAAGACAATGAATTAGAAAACAAAATAATTTTTTTCTATCTTTGGGAGGATTTTTTTATAATTATCCATTCCTCTGGTGTTGCTCCTTATTTTTTTATTATTTTTTTTAATTTTTTTTTTTTTAAGAAAAAAACCAAAACACTTCCTCTCTTTCTTCACCTTTATTCACAACATTTCCAACCTAGTTCTGCAATCACTGTCATGAGCACGCCTAACCACCTTTCTGAGTTTTATCAAATAGTCGGCAAGGAGGCCCAGGGCCCCGGCTCTACCGCGGTTTCCCCTCCAAGCAGGTACCAGCGACATCAGCCATACTACAGTCATAGCACGAGCCATTCCGTATCGTCGCCAGTCTCGAGCCCAATTGACCCTGCTAATGATACAACCAACTTTTCAACGCCCGGCGGTCACCACAATACCAGCAGTGTACCTCGACGATCATCTGTGTCTTCCTTTGGCACGTTTGCCTCAACCATTGGAACTACCAACTACGCCTCAGGCGTTATCAACAACCATCCAGACCTGCCCGCACTGATAACATCGCGAGAGGTATCAGAAACGGTCAACTCGTATACAGGGGTGTTGTCCGCTGCGCAAAAATACCGTGAAGCGCTGCTAGCGGTGTCGGCAGCGGCGGCTGGTTTTGGCGCCGCACTCGAAGACTGTGCGCGATGCAAAGGAGCAGGATCCTCTGCAGAATCGCTGCTGGCGGCTGGTGGCCTGCATTTTCTTGTGTCAAATCATCAGCAGATTCTCGCCAAGTCTATTCAACGCACGTTTGAGACGCCAGTGAAGCGACAGCTTGATCTCTTTAGGTCTACAATGGCAAAGAACGATGAAGAGTTTAAGCGTGAACTGCGCGCAAAGACAAGAAAGCTCAAACACAACGAGATGCAAAATGCAAAACTTCTGCGGCTGCGAGTCCGCAATTTAGCAGAGTACAGAATGTCATTACTGGAACTTACTTCGCAGATAGATGACATTGACAAATTTAAATATGAGCATTTTTGCCAGGCGTTTGATGTTGCGCAGGACACGTCAACACACATTTTGACATATGCGGCATCAGTTGTTCGGGCAGAGGTCGAGATTTATGAAGGAATTGCCAAGAAGGGCTGGTCTGGCGGCGGTTTAGAAGACTTGATTGCAACTTGTCCTGATCCGTTTGCGCTCAACGAAGATGAAGATGAAGATGAGCTTGATAGCCAGCCGCCAACTATTTCGAGATCAAGCAACAAGTTTGTCGGTGCTATTCAGGGGCTTCTGGGTGCGTCAACGTCGATGCCTACTATTTCATCATCGTCAGTGACAATAAAGTCGCTTAAACCGAAGCCTTCGTTTGCATCTGCCTCGCTTTCTTTAGCACCAGCCGCAACCGCAGGCAGCAGCAGCCAAGACCATGTGGTCAAAAAGTCCACGGGCAAAGGCCTTTTCAGCATTCTCCCATCCAAGTCCATTCTGCCATCTTTTGACTTTAAGAGTTCAGCCAACAGTGGCTCCATTGATTCGGACGAGGAAGAGAATACCGACGTGGCGTCGAGGGCCACGCTCCGGGGAAAGCCCAAAGAGCTGATAAATGCTGAAGAGGAAGCAGAAGGAACCGACATTATAGAAGATAAAAGCAAGGAATCTACCAGCAACAACACAAGCGGCTCCACCGTTGGATATTACCAGGATGAATCCGTACCGTCGCACTCCCTGCGGCGGTCTGGTTACGGAAATAACTCGCTCTCGTCGTCGCTCTCTAGTGGCTTTGCAAACCAGGTGTCAGTTAGCTCGCCAATACGTGTGAAGAAGCCGGTATTAGGGTTGATTCAAGGTAACAAGAATGAGCACAAACACTCGCCAAGCAGCATTAGTAGCATTGAAAGCAGTTCTCATAATCACTTTGGTGCTAGCAGCTCAAATCCAAGACGTAACCATGACACCCACGCCACAGACGCAGACGACATGCTCGGATACGCAGGCTGGAACAGTTCACAGTAGTGATTTAGGAATACAAGCGATACAGCATGGCACTCGCACATACCAGAAGTCATAAACACGATAAGAAAAAAAAAAAGAAACTATGTATACACAAAAATGGAATTCAATATTAGGAATTACAGTCATTTGAACGTCAATGCTTTATCTTGTACTGAGCGTAGAGACTTAGTGCTAAGATCGACTTTGCATCTGTGAGTCCTGATAAGAGCGCCTGATCAAGCGGCACAATTCGCAGAGTTATGACCTCGTTCTCCCCGCTTTCCTCGACCCGCATTCGTAACTGGCCTTGGAGATCAGCAATTTTGGAAGCCGGCATTGCCGTGGTATGTAGGTAAATCTTGATGGCTTCGTCGAGCAAACCCGGCGAGAGATGGACGCCGTCGGGCGCGTGCGCCACGGCGTCTGTGAGGTCAACAAGGTCGTCGGGCGCTGTGATGGCAATTCCAACCTCCTCTTGCAACTCACGTGCAGCCGCGCCAACAAAGATAGAGGCTTGATTCGCGCCAGGCTGCTCGTCAATCATACCGGCGGGGATCTCAAGGTACGACGCACGACCCAATGGTACACGCGGCTGGTCAGTAAGTACAATGTATTCCTTGGGTGTGTCATTGTTAGTGGCAGTAAAATCAGTATCCTTGATGACAACGAGCATCGCAACAGAACCGCCGCGCAACACTGTTATGCCAGGCAGCGGGTGTCCGTTTGGATGAACCAGATCAGCACGAAATTTGAGAAAACCGATCCGACTACCAAAGTAGTCAACGCTCTGGATGTCAACTCCTCTAAGTTTGTAACCAGGTGTCTCGGTCACTGACTGCTCGACGGCACGCACCCAATTGTTGAATGGAGCAAAGGCCGCCAGGGCATGCTCGTCAATGCCAATAGACTCGACCGGCAGACGGACAGGAAACTTGAGATTCTTGAAAGTGAAATAAAAGGACCTCGCCTTATTAGAAACGTGAGAACGTAGCATGAGCGTGAAATTTATGTGAGTGAGATTAGCGGTACTACCGGGCTCGAGGTTTTGGGTGCTTCTGCCGCTGCAAAGAAGGAGTCCGACCGGATACGCTGTGGATACATCGCCGACGCCGGACTGAATCACGTGCATATACTTTTTTGTGTGAGAAAATAGGGAAGCGGCATTGGGGACTAGTATATACAGTGGCGGTCTGCGATATACTGCAGTGGTGACTATCGGACATTCCCGAAACTACGCTTTTTTTTGTTTTTGGTACTTTCTATCGGCAAAAAGAAGTCTCGTCCCGACAGTGTTATCGCCGCGCCCAATAAAAGCCTCCAGGATTCGGTCATAGCTTCCCATCCCTCGATTATAAATTGCTCGAGAAATTACTTAAATTATCATTTTTTGGATTTATTTTTTCTTCTTCTTTAATTGCATTCAAACTCTTCCTTTCCATTAACCTCACACAATCAATTGCCATGTCTGCTATCTCTGTACTCTCGCATGACGACTTTGTCGCCCAAATCTCCTCTAAATACACGGATGTAATTGGTGCCAAGCTCGGAGGCAAGATCATTTCTTTCTCCGATGAATGGTTTGCCGAGGCTAACAATCTCATCCAGCCGGGCCTGCCCATCCGCCAGGTCGGCAAGTTTACTCCTGCCGGCGCCTGGTACGACGGTTGGGAAACGCGTCGTCACAACACTGAGCCCGCCGACTGGGTTATCATCAAGCTGGGCGTTGCTAGTGCCACCATTATTGGCACTGAGATTGACACTGCTTTTTTCAATGGTAACCATGCACCCGCTATCTCGGTTGAGGGCACTTTTGTCGCTGACGACAAAGACCTTGATTCTGCCAAATGGGAAGAAGTCATTGCGCAGACTGAGTGTGGTCCATCCCAACGTCACTTCTTTGTGCGCAAAGCGCTAACTGAGGTGCCATACACGCATGTGCGTCTAAAGCAGTACCCCGATGGCGGTATTGCGCGCTTCCGGCTCTACGGCAAGCCCACTGCAGTCTTTCCTTCTGATCTTAACGAGGAGGTCGACCTTGCCCACGTCTCTTCCGGCGGCATTGCCGTGGCATTTTCAGATCAGCATTTTGGCGCCGTTGACAACCTGTTAATCCCTGGCCGCGGCAAGGATATGGGCGATGGCTGGGAGACTAAGCGCTCCCGCGAGCCCGGCCATGTTGACTGGGTCACCGTCAAGCTTGGCGCGCCAGGTTACGTTGACCGTGTTGTTGTTGACACTGCAAACTTTATTGGCAACTACCCGCAGTCCATCACAGTGCACGCCATCAACAGCCCAGCCGCTGACCCCGCATTTGACGACGCCAAATGGAAGCTTATCGTCGATAAGACTAAAACCGGCCCGCATAAGATTCACGAGTACATTCGTGCCGACGCGGCCTCGGCGTCATCTGGAGCCGATGACACGCAGAAGATTCTGACAAGTGTTAAGGATGAGGTTTTCACGCATGTGAAGTTGACCATTATTCCCGACGGTGGTGTCAAGCGGTTTAGAGTGTTTGGCCGCAGAGCGTCAGCTTAAGGTCGCAAGTGGTATACTTTAATTACCGCCGCTATTGCTGCTATGTAATGTTTGTAATGGATATATTAAGTACGAAGTTTCATGTCGTAAACCACATTACACGTTCAAATATTTGGTAGAGGTCTTAGTTAAACCTGGCTTTTCCGTCTATCTAGTTCTTACCTTTGAATAGTTGAGATTTGGTAGATTGTATATTTTATATTTTTATAATACCTTTTTTTAAATGGTAAAGTGAAAACTGCGTGTTGTTTTGGGGAGTAAGTTAGTGATCAATTGGTCAATTGAGATCAAGTTGAAAAAATTGCAAAAAGCTGAAAAAAAATAAAAATAAAAATAGCAGACTCATATTCTCTATGATATAACTACATTTATCAGCGTCATATGTGATCTTCAAAGTCTATACAGCCCTATCATTTGATAAAATGATCAAGGTTGTTGTATAGAGCGGTTTAAATTCTTTTCATAGTTGATAAACACGGTCAATCCGCTTCACTTGAAACTTTGTCATAAATATTCCAGAAAACTACCGATTTAACACGAAATGTCAAGTAGAATGTACATTACCTCAAGCATATTGCGTTCCATCATATTGAAACTTTGTGATCAAAATTGCACTACAAATTATTTCAATTCAATATCGACAACAAAAAATTAAATTACATATTAAAAAAGAAAAAAAAAATAAAGATGTTTTAGAAAAAAAAAGACACAAGACACTAGATATATTTTGCCTAGTTCAGGACTTATAACAGCAAAAGGGCAAAGGCGCCAGCGCCAGCGACGACACCGGCAATGCCAGCAGTGTGGGCTGCACCAGCCGCAGCAGTTGTTGCGACAGTGCTCGACGCAGCAGCAGCGGAGGAAGAGACCAGAACAGATGAGGCAGCGGCACTCGAGGCCTGGTTAGTCGACGCCACCAGCGTAGTAGTAACGTTGCTGGTGTGCTCGTGCTCATGATCATGGTCGTGGTCAGTGTGAGAAGCAGAGGTCGAAGCAGGCACAGAAACACTCACTGAGCTGGCAGCACTGGCAGGAGCTGAGGTAATAACTGAAGTTGCCGCTGCCGCGCTGGTGGTGACGGCATCAGTATGATCGTGGTCATGCTCCTCTCCACTGGCCTCATTGCCCTCGAGCACAAACTCAACCTCGTCGCTGCCGTTCATGCAAAAGACATTGCTGCCGTGATTGTGGCAATTAGTATATGATTTAGGGGCTTCGGCGGTGTTAGTTGGTGCGGGTGAAACGTAGCCCTCAGCGCCGGCGCTGTCTATACAAAACTGTGTGGCACTGTGGAAATGGCACGCGGTGATGTCAGCTGCTGCCGCAACAGCTGCAAGCGAAAAAATAGTGAAAGTCTTAACGAAGGTCATTATTAGAAATCAGTATATGTGTTTAGTTAGAAATTTTTGAAAGATATAATCTTGATTAAATCACATCTTCCAGAAATCAGCGACAAAACACAGCTTAAATAGTAGACTAGTGCTCACTTCTGCAATATCGTCAAGGTCCTCGTTAACTAGAATCTCCAGAGGTTATTATGGAAAAAAGGGGAAAAAGAATTAAGGTAGTAATTAAAGACTGATTGACAACTGCTTGTTTTGTAGCTAAAAAATAGAGGTTATTTAGGCAGCCAATAAAAAAAAGTCCTACATAGGTTATAAAAAACCGGCAAGGTGATTTTAATATCTCTGCTTTGAAACAAATCAGGGTTGGAGGCAAAAAAAATTTAAACAAAAAAGGGAGCCAAGAACTTGATGGTGTTGGCTGATACAAACATTTTATACCTATGATATATGATTGGGAACACAGAATTCACCGCTCAATGATCTTCTCATTAGTTGACAGTCAATAAGTCTAAAAAAGCCTTAAACTTTGGTACTTGAATTCATTATTAACGGCCTCCAAAAAGAAAAACAGAAGTTCTTTAAAATGAAAAGAAAAAAAAAGTACGCAACTGTTTATGTATACAATCAGTTTATTGTTCTTATAACTATTTGAAAATTATTATACACAGAAGACATTAATACAACAAAAATAACCCTCTTAGCGGGGAATGCACCATTCACTATATTTTTCATTCACTTCGATGGCACCGAATTTTCCACGAACTTAATCCGTGTGTCAAGGGAAACCCGACATGATCGTCACTTCAGTGCGTTAGATTGAGTGGGAGGGCAAGCCGGTAAAACCTTGACAGGCTACGCAACTGTTTACGATATTCTCAACAATGAATTGCAACCCAACTTCAACCTAAGTAGTATAGGCTGTTAGTTAGTATGAAAGCGCGCTGATTTCTAGTTAAAGATTTTCATAAGTTTGAAAAGCAGTATTACTCTTGTCACTAACATGGATGATAGTGCGCTATATCTGTGGTCTTTTTTTTTGTGCCTTTGGTTCAGTTGATAAGATTCAAATATTAGTCCAAATATTTGTAAATTATCAATGCTTGATCATATATGCAATATCTATTTCTTAATTCTTCTCAAAAAAATCTTTATTTTGAAAGCTGAATGTACTTCCAGATACGTAAGAGTAATTGAGAGTTCAAGGTATTCACAAGATGAACTTGCTGATCCAGCATGCCTGAACTATCACGGAGATCTATAACAGCCGATATGCAACTCGCCAATCTATTTAATCTCCCAAATAGGCCCTTTGTAACTTAAAGTCTATGCTAGAATTTACTTTGTAAGCGTAATTTTGGTCTTTACGAGTCTCTCCTTAGCTATCCCAGCCAACAAAGATTAAAAAGAGTACATCGTGTTTCTTATCTCCAAGACACCCTGAGTTTCTTGACGTCCCTAAATCTCGAGCACCGAACCCTTTATCTCTCCCTTTTTTTTTCTTTTTTTTTTTTTTTTTTTTTTTTTGCACCACACCAAAAGCTCGTACTATATTATACGCTCTTTGGCTAGATAATCCATCTATGAATTTGCGAATATCGCCTTCGGGTTTAATATTTATTGCATTTTGGCTCTTTGGCCTTATTAATAATGTTCTCTACGTTGTCAACCTTTCCGCGGCTATTGATCTTGTTGGTCCGTTGGTGCCCAAGGCAACGGTGCTACTGGCAGATGTGATGCCGTCCTTTTTGATTAAATTGTGTGCGCCTTTTTTTGTGCATGTCGTTCCATACAAGTATGTATTTTAACCTGCTGCAATTGAAAACCATTTCTCGATCGCATCTATTTGTAGTGCAAAAAGTTTTCTAATGGTAGTTCCAGTTACCGAGTTACAATATTTGTCGTACTGAGCTTCTTGGGCATGACCATTGTGGCCCTATCCGACAGTATTGAATTTAAATTGCTTGGAATTGTGCTTGCGTCCATCTCCTCAGGCCTGGGCGAGTTATCTTTTCTGCAACTCACGCACTTTTATGGCGAAATCAGTCTTGCCGGGTTTAGTTCCGGTACTGGCGGAGCCGGCCTCGTTGGCAGTTTTGCCTACCTTGTCTTCACAACATGGATGGGGTTGAGTGTGCGCTCCACGCTGCTTATTTTCAGTGTTGCTCCCACGGGCTTCTGGATCGCATACTACCTCATCCTACCAAAGCCCGAAACTATTTCTGTTACAACTGGTGGGGTTGAGTATCGCGCAATTGGAGAGCAAGACCCTGAATCTAGCGTCATGGGTGAAACCACCGAGTTTGATGATGAGATTGCTGCTACCGAGCCAAAGAAGCCACTCTTTGATTCGTTTTCAGTAACCCTTGCACGCCTGCGACCATTTGTTGTCCCGTTCATGGCTCCGCTCTTCCTAGTGTACATCTCTGAATATATCATCAACCAAGGGATTTCACCGACGCTACTTTTTCCAATCGAGGAGATGCCTTTTACCAAGTACCGTGATGCCTACGTGACTTACGGCACGCTATACCAGCTCGGTGTTTTCATCTCACGCTCGTCTTCAGCCTTTGTGCGTATTCGCCGTGTGTATGTTCCATCGCTACTACAAGCGCTTAACCTAATAGTTTTCATTTATCAGTCGATTTACATGGTTATTCCAAACGTCTATCTCGTCATGTTACTTGTCTTTTATGAAGGCCTACTTGGGGGCGCATCTTACGTGAACACCTTCCTACTCGTGTCCGAGACAGTGCCACTACAAGACCGCGAGTTTGCAATGGGATCCGTGGGGATTAGCGACTCGGCCGGCGTCGTGTGTGCTGGCCTTATCAGCATGTGGCTCGAAAAATATCTTTGCGGCTACCAGAAATCAACCGGCCGGCCCTGGTGCGAGCTACCGTAACTGCTAAATACCATTTTTTTTTTCTTTCTTACAAGTCTCATCATGTCTAATAAAAATAATAATATATTAACAATGGAAAATTTATTCGTCTCCCTCGTCTTCGGCGGCTCTCTTTCTCTTTTTATCCTTTTTTTCCTTCTTACTTCGTTCATTGGTTGACACATAGTCGGCCTCCTTTGGAGCCACAAAGTCCTTGGCTCTTTCCTTGTCCTTTTCGACCTTGGCAGCCTCACGCTTCTCCTTCTTCTCCTCCTGTTTCCGTCTCTCCTTTTCAGTTTTGCTAAGGAAGTATTCACCAGACTCAATCTGCAAATCAACCTTACGGGGCTGCTGGGAGGGCGGGAATGGCGTGTAAGCCTTCTTCTTCTCACCATCGGCCTTGCTCTTCTTAGGCTTCTTGCGCGCAACGTTACGCTTCTTAAATTGTGGCAGGAATCTGGACCAATCTTCTTCTGCCAGCTCCGGCCTCTGAGCCAGCTCCCGCTTAATCATGAGCTCCTTAATGTGATAAATAGGGTGGATGTTTTTCATGCAGTCCTCGACAACGCGGCGGACCTCCTTGAGACCCTTAAAAGGACCCATGGCGGAAACAGTGTTGCCCTGCACGAGGATGTAGCACTTGGTCAGCAGCTCGAGCGCCTTGAGGGTGTTACCGTTAGGACCCAATAACCGCTGGCGACGCTTCACAAAGCGTTCCTTGTTAGAAACAAAATTTCCAATCTTGATGACATCACAAGCCACGTCGTCCTCAAGAATGCGCAGCGCCTGGGGGAGCGGCACACTACGCGCAAGCAACTTGATGAGATCGCGCGCCTTAAGGATAGCAGCCGGGTCGTAGGTCTTGAGAGTGGTCTTAACGGTCATGGAACCTTCGACTAAGTTGAGCACATACTCGATACCTTGTTTCGCAAGAGCTGCCTCAACTTCCTTCTGCACTTGGCGCAGATAGTTTTCGCGGTACTTGGGGAAAAGCGTCACGAAACTACTCTCCTCAAGGAACGGGCTGCCGGACGCGTTATCCTCAGGCTTGAATGGCTGAATCGCCCACTTATCAATATCAGGGGTATCCCAGGGCTTGTCCTTGTTGTGTGTGGAAACCATGGCGATGCTAGTATTAGAATGTAAGGGTTGTCGTGATGATGATGGCGATGGCAATAAGAAGGAGGGAAAGAAAATGTTTCGGTTCAAAAAAAAAATCCTCCAAACACAAAAAAAAATTAAAAAAAAAAAATTAAAAAAAATTTTGTTCCTCCCAACGGAGCCTAAACTGATATTGAAACCGAGACGATCGCAGCACGAAGAAGTGAAAAATATCTTTGACGGTTGAAATTTCTGGCTTTTTCTTCTTCACATAAACATTTTTTCGCATTTTTAAATATATAGATATCAATCACTCGCCCACAATGAAGCCTACTACAAAGTCTCTCCATAACTCCAAAATTACTTCTCGGGCAAAGGTTGGCGGCGCCGCCAAGTCCGGCATTTCCAAGGCCACGAAAGCGGCGCCAAAGTCCAAGTCTAGCAAGAAGAGTCAACGCCTCAAGGACCAGGCCGCCCAGAAGGATCTTGATGCGCTACTTTCAACTACCTCTATTTTTGCTGACTTGCAGAAGCAAGGCTCAAAAAATGCTCGTGAAGAAGCTAAAAAGCAGCGTATCGAACAACAAGAGGAGCGTAAACAGAAGAGCAAGTCCGTCAACCAGGACCTGCTTTCGCAGCTTGATACCATCAGCAGTTTTAGTCTTTAAACGCAAAAGTATCATTCTTCCCTCACGATTGCTAATTGATATTGAAGCTACAGTTTTATCATATTAAACCGTGTCTCCTGATCTGTCATAACCAAGTCATTACTATTTGCATTTATATAGCCATGGCGCTTTCAACTCGCTTTATTCCTTTCGAGAGTAAGGATTTTTTTTTTCGCCCTACCTACTTATTATCGCTACGACCAGTTACGAATCCGCGACGATTCTTGGCCGCGCGAGGCCGGCTCAGCCATGTGTTCTTCATGGCTTTTACCAAATGGTCAACCTTTAGTTGGTTCTCGTCGTCAGATCGCACCGATGCAAGCACGTTCGTGCACTGCAGCAATCGTCCGACCGTGTCCGTAATATTTGTGTCCAAGTCTAAAGTCGCCTGCGACAGTATAGCTATAAAAAAAAAAAAGTTAACCATCTGTGATATCAAAATATAAAGAACTCGTAAGTCGTGAAGACGTTTATACTTACTTTCAATCCGCTCAGCGAGCGGGATAATGATCCAGTCGCGGAATGCAATTAGTGTCATCCGCCGAATGTTCAGGTCTTCACTGGATTCTAAGAGTGTGCCCCAGTACGCTGCGGCAGCTTTGACCCCGAGGACAGGCCCGGTACCCTCAAATTCGAGCTGCAAAGGTAGAAAGACAGCCTCCCAGTATGGCAGCACCTGTGAGAAAAAAAACTGCCAAATATCTACAAGTCGTTGCAAGAACTTGGCATTGACCATATTCAACTTGGGCACATCAAGCTTGAGCATGCCTTGTTTGGTTAACTCGCGGAATTCAGCCAGCATATCGCGGGCCTGCGCGCCCTGCTGGATGCGACTTTCGAGGTGCAGCGTTAGAACGTAGTTGACCTTTTCAACGGGCACGCGCAGGCCCTCGCCCTTAAAAATAGGCATGACCCAGGACTGAATGTACGACCATGACTCCTCTGCTACATATGCAGTGTCCTCGCGAAGTACGGGCATAGGTTTGATCTCCAGGGCAGGCAGCGCCTTAAGCAGCGCGCCGGGACTAGAGGGGTGGAAAGAATAAATGCTACCTTGATCTGAGACCAGTTTAGAGTTGGAGGAGCTTGATGACAACACCACATTTGAGTGTGGGTCTTTGCGAGTGCGAAACGATAGGTGGTGTTTGTGCTGGCCGTCACGCGATCCAGAATGCATGGGAGAGAGAGGGTTCATGGCTGTGCCACCTAGATTCGAAGCAATACGGTCGAGCTCCTTTGATGAGCGGCCAATTGGCGAAAGTTCCGAGAGTGACGGGCGGCCTGGTGTCAATGGGATTGCCTGAATTGTGAGGTCGACCTTGCGGCCGGACCCGCCAGACCGCGTAGACGATGTGTTTAGATGCGGCAACGTTGTCGCCTGGCGCGCAAACATTTTTGCCTTTGACAAAGCTGATTCCTTTGGTTTGGATGCGAATGCAGCGGCACTGGCTGCCGCGCTCGGGGGCCCGGTCGCCTTAAACCCGTTGTGCGCGCCGGTTTTGCTGGCGAGACTGGTGGAAGATGCAAAATGAAGAACAGAGTTAACAGGAATGTTTTTAATTGAGCTGGAGCTGTCCTTAACTGTCAGCGAGTCCTGTGAATAATTGTAGTTGCCCATAAACTTGGACGTTGTGGTGTCCTGGGGGCTGGTTCCGCGCAAGGCGGCAACCGCGGCTGCCTCCGATGGCGTAAATTGGCCAGATACCGGCACCTGACCTGCACCGCGGTCTTTATTCTCGTTAGTTCCCATTGGAAACACAGACGCTGTTGGTGTGGCCCCGGGAGATGACGACGAGTAGAAATTATTAAACTGCGCAGAGGGACCCGTGGGGGAGATGAGGAGACTAGAGGAAGACGAAGAGGACGAATTGGTTCGAGTGTGGGAAAACGCACGCGGCCGATTGTTAGTCATGGACGTCGTCGCCAATGTGTCCTTGTTGGAGATTGAGCTGGTCATGGCGCTAAAAAAAGAGTTTGGCGGGTTCGGGTTGCGCTGGCCTTTGTCTTTTGTCGTTGAGGGAGAAATGAGTTAATCCCGAGGGGTGCCCTGAACGTTTTTGCTTTTTTTTTTTTTTCTTCCTGATCTCTTACTAAACGCAGAGCCCTGATCTCGCACAGTTTTCCGTTCTACCATCACCATCGCTACTACAACAATAGCTTTTGCGTGACGATACTTGTCGAGGTTTTGAACGTTATATAAATGGATTCTGACGACGAAGAAGTTCCTCAGCTTGTGGAAGTTGAGCCCGCTGCTGCCATCCCAGCCGTTGGCTACAAGATCGACGGCGAAGACATGCCGGTCTGTTATACCCAAGATTCCGCGCTTTTTATTTCAATTGGCTAACCCTGAGACAGGAGAAAAAAGTGCCAATCACTATCATTACTGGATATTTAGGCAGTGGCAAGTCGTAAGTTTTTCTGATTCTGTCAGTTAGAGATGCCCCGGCTAACTACTACCCAGCACTCTGCTCAACTATCTCACTACTCAGCATGAAAAGAAGATTGCCATCATCTTGAACGGTAAGTACCATTTTACGAGGTATATTAAAACGAGGTACTAATTTTTTTTTATCAGAGTTCGGTGACTGTAAGTAGAAAAGATATCTTTCTGTGTACTTTATGTGCTAACGCTCAGCAGCGGCCGACGTGGAAAAGTCCATGATTGTTAAAGACGGTGATAACGAGTATGAGGAGTGGCTTGAGCTTCCGAACGGGTGCCTTTGCTGCACCGTGAAGTAAGTCGATTTCTATTTGGAAAATTTGCCGTCCTGTTCTAACCTCCTTTTTACAGAGACAGCGGTGTCCAGGCTATTGAAAACCTGATGAAACGCAACGGCGACTTTGACTATATCCTGCTCGAGACTAGCGGCGTGGCCGACCCTGGCCCCATTGCCAAAATGTTTTGGATGGACGACGGTCTGGCAAGCTCGATCTACCTTGACGGTATTGTGACCGTCATGGACGCTGGAAACATTGTCAAGTCTCTGGACGATGTGACCAGTAGCGACCATGAGCACCACGGTGATATTGAGCATGAACAGATGTCGACTGCTCTGGTTCAGGTTGCACATGCCGATATTCTTATTCTAAACAAGATTGATACTGTGGACACTGAGCAACTAAAAGAAGTCCAGAAACGCGTCGCTGGTATCAACTCCGCGGCGCCATTGTTTGAGACAACCTACTCCAAGATTCCGTGGGACAAGCTCTTTGATCTTAAAGCCTACGAGGCGCAATTCAACTACGACGACGCTAGCGCAAACAAACACACACATGGCTGGCACGACCCGCGCATTTCAACTATTACTTTTTCATTTGCGCCGCTCACGGCTGCTGAGCTGCAAAAGTTTGAGACTTGGATCCAACTTGTTTTGTGGGAAAACGAAATTGGTGGCAAGCCCGTAGAAGTGCACCGCCTCAAGGGCCGCCTGGTCGACTCAAATAAAGAGGTAAAAATTCTCCAGGGTGTGCGTCAGACTTATGAGATTGTTGACGCCAAGAGTGAGACCGATCCGGAAGTGCTGGCGTCGCCGCTGCCTGGTAAGCTCGTGTTTATTGGCAAGCACCTTGACCGCGAGCTCATCAAGGCCGAGTTCACTAAAGCCATCGGGCTCCCCGCGACCAGCGTACAGTAAATAGTTAATTTTTAGCAATTTTTGATTTCTTTAAAAATATATATATGTTACATGATTAGTTACCGGTCGACGCGTCGGTGCCGACCATAATCACGTCCTCGGCCGTCTTTTGCTTTTTCTTGCGGATCGCCTGTTCTTCCTCCTCAAAATCCCATTCCTTTGCCGTCAAGCAGTACTTCTCCGGCGGAAGGCGAACGCCCCACTGTTCTTGGACAGCAGGCAGCGGCTTGCGGTTTTTCTCCTGCGCCAGCTCAAGTAAAAGCTCCTTGGGCGGCGCGGGCTTGAACTGGTAGTTGACGCGCGCGGCTACGGCAAGGCGAATATCCTCAGTAGTGAGCGGCACGTGCGCAGGTCCCAGCCCCGCTGGCGTCGTCGTCGTCGATGAGTGCGCGTGGTCATTGTATAGCAGCGCGTCCTGGAGCACCCCGTGTGTAAATCGGTAGGCAAAGTCCATTAGCTGCAGCGGCACGCGGTCCTGATAAGACGTCACGCCCATCGATGCAAGAATCAAATGTAATAATCGCACATCGCGCGGAGTGTCTCCCTCAAATTCATCTTCGACAGGCCGGTTGCTGCTGTTGTTGTTATTACTGCTGCTGTTTGTGTTGGCACTAGGCGCGGCAGGGGTGGCATTAGACGCGGCATTGGGGGCGCTGGTGCCATTAGCAGTAGCCGGGGCAGCCTGACCGTTAACCTCCTCTGGTTTTGAATTTGACATTGAGTTTATAAATGTGTTTGTGAATAATGACGGCAATGAGGGCTCGGCGTGAGTCGGTGGAGGTAACGGGGCATCGGGTCGCAGTGGTTTTTGTTCACCAACCCTAACCTGATCAATAGATGTGTGCATCGGCCCTAGCCCTAACAATATCGAATTTCAAAAATACGTTGCAGTTAAAATTGCTGCTTTTTTTCGATTCCTCTTTTCCTGCTCTCCATCATCCAAATCAAGTCAATTCGCAATGAAGCTCTTGTGGTCTAGCCTTGCCCTTATTTCTACCCTTCTTTTCCTTTTTTTCACCTCTATCCGTGGTGTTGATGCTGCTTCAGGCGCGGCTGAGGAGCAACCTGCTATCACCCACAAGGTCTTTTTTGACATCCACGCTGGTCAGGAACCCATTGGCAGAATTGTCATTGGCCTTTACGGCGAGGTTGTCCCTAAGACTGTTGAGAACTTCCGTGCTCTTGCTACTGGCGAGAAGGGTTACGGTTACAAGAACACTATTTTCCACCGTGTTATCAAGCAGTTCATGATTCAGGGTGGTGATTTCACTCGCGGCGACGGTACTGGCGGTAAGTCCATCTACGGCAACAAGTTTGCCGACGAAAACTTTACCCTGAAGCACACCAAGCCCGGTAAGCTTTCCATGGCCAATGCTGGTAAGGACACCAACGGTTCTCAGTTCTTTATCACCACGGTTCCTACTCCTTGGTTGGATGGCCGCCATGTTGTTTTTGGTGAGGTCCTTGAGGGTATGGATGTTGTCAAGATGATTGAAAAGACCAAGACTTCGACCTTTGGTGACAAGCCCGTCAAGGCCATCAAGATTGTTGACTCTGGTGAGCTCCCTGTTGAGGATGCCGCTGAGGAGGTCGCTGAGGCTGCTGCCGAAGCTTCTGCCAAGGCTGAGAAGGCCAACGACGAATTGTAAACGGCTGGTGCAGTTTTATGGCTTAACTGATCTCATGAATAAATGTTTAAATTTATGATTAAACGTATCTTTCTTTTTATCATTTCATTGCTTGATGATTATGACTTGCAATTGTAATTTTCGCGTTGCTTCGTATGCTGACAATTGCCTGTAAAGGCGCAGTCAAATTGATAATTGGCGGATCGTGGTATCAAGCCTCAGCAGTCGACAACCATGAAAAATCCTACCGCAGACTGATGCCGTGTCCAAACATGTAAAAAAAAAAAAAATCCAGTGATTTTAAACACTAGACTTATTCCAGAATTATTTTGGAGAGGCCTGCCTAATTTCTATACACGCGAGCGTCAGTTGAGCATTAGACAAGATAATAGAAATTTGGCAATTGCTGGGGGTTTGACAGTTTCTCTCAATTGCAATAAATCAACGGCGCCCAGTATGAACTAAGAAATAAACAGATTGATTTCTTGCCAGGCAAAATCAACATAAAAACCAAGCAATTAATGAAGGATCCTTATGTCAAGAACTGGTGTTTTGTCATGCATTATTTGATGATGAAGGCTGAGCTGCATTGAAATTTTCAGAAAAAAAAAAAATAAAAAAAAGGAAGTGTATGGGAGTTTGAAATTCCTTCCCCAATTTTTTGATTCACAGAAAATCAAACAACATTGATATATTCAAAACGCTTTATCGTTTGGAATAAAATTGGTTTTATTAATTTTATAAATTGATGAGAACGTATGAAACAAAATATTTAATAACCTTTTTTTAATTTTTTTGAAAACTTGAATGCCATGAACCGTTATATGGCACCAAATTCAAGACCAGATAAAAAGGTCTGTGGAGATGTCGATGTCCAAATGAAGATACTTTTTGTGGATGTGGCCATTCTTTTGAGTTTTTTTTTTTACTTCATTTTTTGTCAACAACTTATATATTTTGATCAATACAAATCGATACGCAATCACATTATATGTGATATGGATCTGAGATTTATCATACACCAAATACTGCTATGAGTCCATTACTGGTGAAATCTCACACTGGTTAATACCAATCTTTTCAAAATCACATTAATTGACACAAATATACGGCATATTGAAAAATTTTTTTTTCCAAATTGCTATTTTGTTTTTTTCTGGATAGAATGATTTTCAATTCATGATGACTTGAAAACTCAAGAATATGAAAAGGCCGTACAAGCAGCTACAAAAGGACCTCTTACTTGCAACTTTCAAATGACATAAAAGCTATTGCTACAGACCCTTTTATATATAATACGTGAAGAATTTTAGCTAAGTCTTGGAGCTAGAAGATACCTTTGAGGTCTACAACAAGCTACACCACAGATAACGTAGTCAATTAGCTCAATAATGTCTAAAATTAATGTCTTATTGACAATAGAATTCACTAAAAAATATGGCTCACAGGTCTACTCGATCAAAAGTTACAAAATTTGAGGGTTATGAAAAAAGCCAGGAAAACTTAAAACTTGAATGTTCGTGATAATATAGATACCATGAAAAACAGTAACGTATAGTGTTTTTTTCAACTGCTTACCCACTAGGTGAAGTCTAGACTTGTGAGGTATCGAAACCCCGAAGCGTCTAGTTCTGATAGTATGTACAAGCCTTGAGTTTAAATCCTAGCTAGCGGAAATAAGCTTGCAGTAATCACATCACCGTCCAACATTATTAACATCTGGAGAAATTGGAAGCACAGCAAAAACGCTTCAAGTCCACGCATGTAATTAGTAGCTAGATGATTGTTGATTCCATAGCTCCCAGCTACAGACTGATATTTTGAAGAAAAATAAATAACAGCTGGCAATGAAGCCAGATAAAAAAATACTTGAAGCTCAGGTCTGGCCAGTTAGTATACGAAAGTAGAATTTCAGTGCTCTCAAACTTTCAACGAAAATTGCGGGCACTATGGGTACTTAATATCAGCGCGAGCTTTTTAAGCTCAGACGTTGAGCTGATTATTCACAGTCCCATGCTAGGTTAGCCAACAAAGTTAACCGTTGGTGTGACCTTTTTACGCGAAAGAATGGGCGGAAAGCGGCATGAAATAGATTTGAAAATCTTCAATTGTAACTGACTAAAGAGAGAAACAGGTGCAAAGTGAACAAGAAATATACACAAATCAGTACATACGGAGGGGTTTATTGACTTGAGAAAAAGACAAAAAAATAAAAAGAAGTTTGAAGTAGAAAAGAGGTCCTCGGCCTTTTAGCGAGTAATACATCATACTGCAGCCTATAGAAATCTTTTAGTAAGTAAACAGTGCAACCACGCCATTGCCATATGCTGCTACATTCACGCTTTGCCGCCGGAAGAAAAGCACACATCAAAGTCAATCATAGCGGTATTGAGAGATCACGAATATGTTCGTCAAGGCGCCTCGTACAGCAACGAATACATAGGTGAACGTTGAGTGATGATAGATCTAATGCCACCGAGGCCGTTGGCGCTAGCCTACTGGACCTTCGAGGGGTTTACCACCGCTGTCTTTTGAATTGTGAACCGCCATATTGATGTTTAACATCCCGGATGATAAGAGGCCAAAAAAAAGAAACCCTGCAAAGCCAAAAATACCCATTTCTACTAAAGGAAACCCTTTTTTGTTTTTTTTTAAAAATATATTTTAGAGAATTTTCTCTATAATTGGTTAAATGATAGGCATCTCGCTGCAAATATACTTTTTTTTTTTTTAAAAAAAAAAACAAGCGATGGGCTCGGAGCTGGTCGTACCTTAAACGAGGCAGACCCGCGAAAAAACAAGTGCCAATAGCGAGAAAACGACACAACAACGGGAAATTGTCCTTGTCGCGCGTTCGTTGCCAGCACAAATTGGTAAAGACGTATATAGATGAAATGTAGCGACGACTAAAATCATGAAGGGTAGATTACAGCGTGGCTTTACTAATAAATGCTTGGTTCAAACATGCAGCACGCTTCAAAGGAAATAGCCAGAACGATAAAGCTAGTCCGCTAGATGCTCTCAAAAATCATCAGTCGATGGTTAGACATGGCCGAAAATTTCTACAGTACCTTGTTCGGGGTCATTTTCTGGACGACGACAAGTTTGTCAACATGCAGTGCCAGACGCGAGCACACACGGGTAATAAAAAAAAAAAAAAGTCGCAAAAGACAGAAAAGGGTTCAAGCGACGCTGCAATGCAGGTGAAAATTGATAAAAACAGATAATATAATAAATGCAACAGCTGCGGTAAGAGCTGTAGTCCCTCGAAAGGAAGGAGAACCATTAGCCAAAGGAAGGAGAACCATTAGCCATGAGCGACTAAACAAGCCATTTATGATGAATGCTCATGGCAAGCATTTGAATTGGCAAGTCGCGTAGTCAGCTTAATTGCATCACTCAAGAGCCTGTAAAACTCTTGTCCTAGTCTCCATCTCAAGCGTTATCTTCTTGATACTCATATACTTTTTTTATTACTTGAAGAAAATACTTTTGCAGAGCTCTTTTGGATTCGTTATGATAATGTACGTCTTGAAACCGCTGCAGCGTGTGGGTACTTGTCCTACGTAGCTCTCATGCTGCTGCTGTCCTCCTACCACTGGTCAGACTCCGGCAGACTTCCATAAGCGGCCGCAGTAATCAAGTAGAGTGACCCTCGAACCAAGAATTGAAACAACTAATTTGACACTGGTACTGACTAATGAGAAAAACGTCTAGGAGGCCTTGATTGCAAACAGGGTAGAAGCGTGGCCTCAGCCCGTCGAGCATGGGACAGTGGGACCGTGTCATCGACAAGAGCCTTCCTGATGCTCTGTGATCAGTTCAGTATTTTGACACTTTGGAGTCGACAACGACTTCATGTGCTATTATTATGGCTTGCAGCGTAATATTATTTTCTGTAGTGTATTATTTGGCGGCAAGAGAAAAAAGCTCATGAGCAGACAAAACTTTCTGAAAAATAATATTTTTTTTTTCTTCATTACTTCTCGATATTCCGGATCAAGCATTAAATGGCACTTCGCTAAAATTCAAATCTGACCATAATTTTTTTTTATTTTAATTTTTTTTTTTCTTTTCCTTCCTTCTCTTCTTTTATTTTTTTTCTTCTTATAAAATCCTCTTGCTCCCGCTGTTGATTCCCTCTTTCTAGTGTAACTCTACACGCTCTAGCTTCATCCCGCTATGTCTCAATCTGTCGAAACCAAGCTAGAAACCTCGAAGCAGGCCCTGGACGACGGCTTCTACTGGACATTCCAAGAGGAACCGCACCGAAGTCGCCGTAAGGCCATCATCAAGGCCCACCCCGAGGTCACCAAGCTGTGTGGCCCCGAGCCTCTCACAAAGTACATTGTTACTGGCGTCGTGGTGCTACAGTTCGCTGTCGCGTACCTTCTCCGCAATGAGAATTTCCTCTCGTGGAAGCTCTGGCTCTGCGCCTACTTTATCGGCGCAACCTGCTGTCATAATGTATTTCTCGCCATCCACGAAATGTCGCATAACCTCGCGTTCAAGAAGAAGATTCACAATCAGCTTTTTTCCATTTTTGCCAATTTGCCTATTGGCATCCCATACAGCGCTGGTTTTGGCCCGTACCATCTCTTGCACCACAAGTACCTTGGCGACAATGACTATGACACTGATTTGCCTACCAAGCTCGAGGCTATTGTACTCAGCAACGTTGCCGGCAAAGCCTTTTTTGCGACATTCCAAATTTTTTTCTACGCTCTTAGACCCATGTTTGTCATGGCCATGCCCTTCACCAACATTCACCACCTCAACGTTCTTGTCCAAGCCGTGGCTGACTTCTTTTTGGTCAAGTACATTGGCTGGAGACCTCTGCAATACCTTTTGCTCTCCGGGTTCCTGGCTGGTTCCTGGCACCCAATTGCTGGCCATTTCATTGCTGAGCACTATGTGATGGACACCCCGCAGCAGCCCATCCCCGAGCACAAGGACACACCTTTTGAGGCCGATGACACGACCCTGCCCGAGACCTACAGTTACTACGGCCCGCTTAACATCTTTGTTTACAACGCTGGCTACCACAATGAGCACCATGATTTCCCCTACATTCCCTGGTCTCGTTTGCCCAAGCTCAACCGCATTGCCAAGGAGTTTTACGATCCCCTTCCTGCGCACACTGGTTGGTTCAAGGTGCTGTTTGACTTTGTGTTTGACCCCAAGGTCTCGCTTTGGAACAGAGTCAAGCGTAATAAGGAGGAGATTGACGCTGACGACTACGAGAACCCCTCGTAGATGGAAAACTATCTAGAGAAAGAAAAGAAAATAACAATGGATCACAGAAAGTATATACATGTATATATTCACACAATGACATGAAATCATGAAAGAAAACAGAAATGTAAAAAGAAAAATGCTAAAAAAATGCCCACGGAAATAGGCTCGACAATATATCGTCGCCGTTTATTTGTAGATATCAACGTATTGACCAGTGCTAATCGCTTCCTCCATCTTGCGGATCTTCTCGCGGCGCTCGAATGCCGCCATGTCGCGCTCGTAGCGGAGCAAATTTTGATCGATATGCCAACACGCCGGCGTGAAGACAATACCCACGGCAATGAACGTGCGAAATTGTACTGTAAGCTGGCGGTAGCGCGGCAAAAACCGCATCGAGGCAAAATGAAAGGCAGCAGCCGAGGCGAACCCAATGGCGCCGCCGTAGATGCAACCATTAATGATCTGGGCAGCGTTGGTTAGTATGGAGCAGAGTGCTGCCACAATGAGCGTGGTTACAAAAAAATAATAATAAAAAAAAAAAGATAAATGCGTTGGAGATGGATATGAATGATTCGTACTTCTTGAATAGCGCCCTTAAGTTTGGCGGGCTCGTGATGCGTGGGTCTCATGTCGGGTTGGGCTGAAAGTTATCAGGGCAAATGTTATAAAAACCGTGACAAAAAAATTTTGAATGTAAAAAAAAAAAAAAAAAAGACCTTCAAAAAGGTACTTTGAAGCAACTTTTATAATACAAGCTTCTAGGTTCCGATGGTTTGGTACCGCTGTCCTGACAAACCCCGAAAACGCGAGCGGGAAGCGGGTTCTGGAAAGGTATTGCATGATTTTTTTTTGTCGACTTGATTTGATTATTGGTTTTATTGTCTTTTTTCTCCCTTTTCCTTATTTGACCAAAAGGTCCTTCTGCCTCGCAATGACACCTCACTGGTAGGGCCGGAGACAGGCGCCGCAGCTACAACCGCAATAGCGGTACGATGTAAACTTCGCGGGAGGTGACAACGTCTGCCGATCTGCTTTAGCCGGGGAAAGGTTCCGGCAAGTGACGTAGCTGACTCGGCAGAGATGCGACTTTGGACTTTGCGCCTAGCCTAACAGTATAACACGACCGGCCTTGAGTCGGACAGCAGAAAATTAGGCGAAGAGAGGGCTGGGCCTGAGCTCCAACTAGCTACAGCCACTGATAATCATCGGCAGTGGTAGTCAACCGACTCCTGAAAAGGCAGAAATCGTGATCTTGGGCGCTGCAAACAAAGAACCGTGGCAACGGTTGGGAGCCTGGGCTGGCAGTACAGCCTCTTCTATTTTAAGCATGGCAGGTTGTCTGCTTTACCTGGTTTGCCACGCTGGGCAAAAAAGATTTATTTATTTTTCTAAGTATAATTGTAATAAATACAAGTACATGTTCAAGTATATATACAAAAAAAAAAAAAAAAAACTAGCTTGTGGTAATAGGAACAGAGAATATGAAGATCCGACTTGGGTGTCTAGAGAGAAATAAATTAACTCACACTTGCTCTTCTTTCTCCAATTTTCTTCTTCTTCTTCTTCATTTTCTTTCTCTTGGTGCTGCCGCTAACCATCCTATTGACCCATGACTCTCTCATATAGTTACCCAGCACTACTTTTGCTTGCTTCTGCGCATTGTGGACATGCTGCTCCCATTCCAGCCGCAGTGGACACCAGCCTGCTTGCTAAACGGCAATCGCTCAGCACCAGCTCCGGCACTTATGTCGGCATTATTCTGGGCATTATTTGTGTCATTCTTGTTCTTTTATACGTCGCTTACATGTTTCGACGTGTCAACAAGTTTAAAAAGGCGGTTGCAACAAGCCGACCACATTCAAGTGCCTCCAACGAGACAACTGAGCTGACGCAAGTCAGTCTACAGGCGCCACAGCCGTCAGCGCAACCTGGAACGGGCATTTCGCGGATGCTGCGCAGTGCCACGGGCAGGAATAATAACAGTAGTGCTAGCGGCGCCGGCTCCGAGGACACTGAGCGGCTCATTGCCCCCGCCAACAACCGCACCCGGAACCGGTCAAATTCAGCAGCAACAATTAGCGAGGTCGATCTCGGCCGGCACCCGTCATTAGCCAGCGTCTACCGCAAAAGCGTCAAGTGCCTGACGCAGCGAGAGCTTAACAGTATGTTCCCCGCGGTGCCCTACAGCGAGATGGCGTACAACATGAAACTGCAAAACATCAACAGTAGCAACATTTATACCACGCTCACAAACACAAGCGCCAACTCTACGAATGAGATTACGCAAGAACATGATACCCTGGGCCCCACTAACACCAACACGCAGCTCTTTGAGGCGTACCCACCTGTGCGGCCAAAGCGTGTGCACGACAGCGACGACGAGGATGACGATAATGATGACCCCTATGACCTGGGCCCCTACGAGGACAATGCCTGCATCATCTGCCAAGGCGACCTTGAAAGCGAAGATATGGTGCGAATGCTCTCGTGTCACCACATTTTCCACGACGAGTGTGTATCGCCGTGGATTCTCGAGAAGAACGGAACTTGCCCACTTTGCAAGCGCGACTTGACTAAAGAAATCCCTGTGCGAGTCACTGCGGACCAGGACGAGAAGATTGAACAGCGCCTTGCAGCAGATGAAGTGGCCGAAGCCGGCAGCAGCAGTAATGGCGCAGCAGCAACAACAGACACCCCAGACGCAACCATCACACGCACAAACACCTCAATGGTGCCCGCCATCACCGTTGCGACCGTTGTCTAACCAGCCAGCGGGAAAACCTGCACACGACAGGAGGATTTTTACTGACGACTTTATGAACAAAAGAATACCTTTTTTTCTTTTCTTTCTTTTTATTTTGTTTTATTATTTTTTATCGGGAATAAGCAAATTTGCTTGCGACTTTGAGAGGTTTTTTTTTTTAGAATTGATTGTTTTTATTTTCTTCAGCTACATTTAAAAGAGTTGCGGATAACGGGACAAATAATTGAATTTATTGTTTTAATTTCATTTCTTATATCATTATAGTAATCATTTTATCTTCTACGGACTTTATCTTATTTGTAGTCTACTGAAAGAGAAGTCATCGTGATGCTGGTTGCGTTGGCGGTGAATTATTATCAAGTGGGTTAATTGGTCATGGTAGTCTGGTAGTCGTGCATCTGGTAATATCCTGGCATCCGGTTTGTGCACCTTTGTTAATTCTTTCTTTTGAAAAATGCTTTGAAGATAACATGAATATCAACGCCCATGATCTTCTAACGAGTTCCTATGAGTTTGTTTCGAGGCTGCCAGGGCAAACCCTCACCCAGACCCAAAAACGCGTAAAGAAAAAAAAAAAAAAATTCCCATTCAAGTCTTTGACACTGACCAAAATCTAACTACTTGGACGTAAAACTTGACACTGCGGCCGTGGAACTACTCCCCACTACGACTAAAAGATTTAATAGATTCTGATATTATATATGTTTTAAAAATATAAATTTAACCAGCAGCAGCACACTGACCAGGTTTTGAAAATTATCTCATTGATTAAACAATAGCACTGCTGTACGCGCTTTTTTTCTTTTTACGACAAGCGCACAGTATTACTAGAGACTAACTAAGCAGACGCACAAAAACACACAGTCATGAACGGGCTGCAAATCAAAGGATCTGCTCGCAGTTCAGAAGTGGCCGCGACAACTAGCGGGATATCTACTGAAAGCCCGATTGGTAACGGTACGACGCTTACACAATTTAACCCGTTGCCTACGGCGGAAGAGGCGGCAGCGGCTAGTATAGAAACAATGGAAGAGCTTATCAAGCTTGAAAACCTCACCTACTTACCCTCTGTAGATGGGTCTATCTCAGCCTCGGCATGGGGGTTAAAACTCAAGTTAAAGCTCAAGCAGCTTGGCGCGAATCACTACTGTCTCTACTCATGGCCACCGGCGTTGATGCATTTTATTTTGGACCACCCACTGAGTAAAGTGCTGGGGTTTGAGCGCGAGGTGAGCAGAGCAAATGATACTGCATCCATACTTCCTGATCAACGCGAAATTATCAAATCATGGGAGAGGGCTGACAACGATAAAATTTTGTTTGAGTCGCAGCCATCAATCATCATCCAGGCCGACCCATTACTGGTTCTGCGCAACATCTTTCCTTCTGCATTCGAAAAATATCCTGAATTCAAGCTTTTCTTCACTCGTCAAATGTCCAACAAGGAGATTCAGGAGAAACTGTACCAGCTCTATGTTGGCATGTGGGTTGCGCGAGAAACCCCGAGCTTGCTGATTAACCACTTTATGCCAACTGCTTTTTTGCCATTCTTTGACAAGGTAGATAGTTTATCGGATTTTTTCAAGTGCCTTGAAAACATTGATGTAAAGTGGAAGTGGCTTGAACTTGAGAATCTGTTCAGGCGGATCTCGAAAATGCTCAAGTTAGGTCGACCGAGCATGGAGTCTCGCGGAATCAACGAGACGCTTGTAATAGCCATGGCAATCAAGGGAATTCTCAAAGAAACTGAACAGTTCCGGAATCTTTCGCCTGAGTTTATACAACATTTCCAGTACGTCCAGTTATTGGGCAATACGGCTAGAAAACTTGGCCAAACATACGAAGGGTTTCAAGAGGACATGTTTGGCTTGGAAGCCCTGCGATCAACGCGTCCGTCAAATCTTCTCACTCATGAATCCGCAGCAGCGCTATTGAAAAATATGAAGGCAATGGGGCAGCGACTGCGGCGCAAACATGCTGCCTGGCTAGGACATAACGAAAATAAAGATTCCAGTTCACCCGGGCAGCAGAAACTGCCGTCACTGACACCCTCTGATGGCTCGCCGCCGCAGCCTCCTTCAGGCCGAAGTCTTTCTGAGGCCATCACTTGGGCTCCGGCTCCCGGACGCTCTATTTCGCCCACCGGGTCTACCACCTCGTCCATTAGCCATAGATTTACATCTCCGTCCGAACCTCGCCCCACTAGCTCGAAAAAATCCGCGTCAAAGCGTGGCACTCTTAAACGCCTTGACCCGGATTTGGTGGCCTCGCTTAAAAAGAAAATTGCCTGGGGCACGCTAACGCGGGAAGAAGAGGAGCTTGTTCAAACCTACTCGTTTGTATTTCACTACAACCTTTCAGCAAGGGGAAAACGCGAGCGGGAAGAGAGTTATGGTCGCTAGGGCAGATATACGACCAGTAGCAAAATCTATTAAGAATGCCAAAACCGACAATCAAAAAAAATTGCTGATGCCGGATTGAGAGTCAGTAACAGTATCACTTTTGTGCTTGTTTTTCCTTAGATACCACTAGAGCAAGCATGAGGCTGTCGCAACGCTGGGTTTTACTATTCTTGATTAGCAAGACTTGTGACGCAAGAGGCCTAAGCTTCTTCCATAGCTGGGGTCTTTGAACCTTTTTCCCCTCCCCCC